>CABHPH010138614.1:16372-28523 GCA_902168325.1 Peromyscus nudipes | reverse complement strand
CTTTGATGGGCTGTAAACGCATGCTCTGAGGGCTTGAAGATGGCAAGCATCACACTCACAACATGTGGACCAGGGATGGAGGCAGCTCTCATCTCTCCAATGAGACACTCACCATCTCAGTTTAAAATCGACTAGACACATGGAACTCTATCCTCAGGGTCTTGTGGCTCACTTGTCCTTTGTGTTTGTTTGTTTATCTATCTATCTATCTATCTATCTATCTATCTATCTATCTATCTATCTATCTATCTATTTATTTATTCCTAGTTTTCCTAAGTGAAAAAAAATTGCTGCATTCAGAGAAGCCATATAGAGTAGGTGGAGTAGACTCTGGAGTCATTCTTCAAGGTAGAGTCAATTTCTTATCCTCTGTGAGCTTTGGCTTACTTATTCTTTAAAAAGGGCTGAGACAGTCTCTACATGACTGTGCCTGAATATGTGCACAGTATTATAGATCATTTGGCACAGTGCTGGGGTCGTGGGGAGAGTTCAGTAGATACCATCATGTAGTTTTCAGCAGTATCCACTCTTTTCCAATTCTATGAGAACATCTGTGAACCTCACGGGGGGGGGGGGGGGGATGCTTTCGTGTGTATAGATATATGTGGAGCCCAGACATCAGTCTCGAATGTGGTTCCCTCAGGCACTGTCCACTTTGAGACAGGGACTCACGCTGCTCTAGAATTTACCAAGTAGGCTAGACTGGCTGACCAGTGAGCATCAGGGCTCCTCCTCTCTCTACCTTCCAAGCACCGGCATTATAAGCACATTCCACACCTGGGTTCTGGAAATCAAACACAGGTAGTCATGCTTGCTGGGCAAACATGTTACCAACTGAGTTATCTTCCCAGCCCTTTCCTGGGGATTTCTAGTTTCCTCTTGGGCATTAGCTTCAAGGTACCCAATATAGAAGATGATTCTCCCTTTATGGTGTGGGAAATCAATGCAGAGCTGAGGGCACAGGACACAGCAGAAATTATCACCATAGAGTCCCCAGGGAGAGGCTATGGCCTTACTTCCTGTTTATCAAAGCCTTAATAATAAATTGAATCGATACTTCAAAAATATTAAGTATAGGTAGATGTTAGAGGTGGACAATAGATAGACAGATAGATATTATTTTGATTTTAAACTTTTAAAGTAGAATTAACTCAAGGCTTATTTCATTGCCAGATGAAAGTAGAAGTCTCCAAAGACTGCAGGTACAAAGTATTAAGCACAGTTCTTTTATTCATAACACACACACCACCACCACCACCACCACCCCCCCACCACCACCACACCACACCTGCCAAGATGGAGACCTTCATGTCTTAGGATCCTAGCATCCTAAGCAGCATACCAGATACGGTAGCTCATACTTATCATCCCTGAACTTGTGAGTCTGAGACTTAGAAGTCTAAGGCGGGAGGACTGCCACAAGTTTAATGGAAGCCTGGAATATATAGTGATTTCAAGGCCAGCCTGGGATACAGAGTGTTTTGTAAGCAAATAAAGGACGTTGGAGAGGTGGTTCAGCAGTTAAGAGCACTTGCTACTCTTCCAAAGGACCCAAATTTGATTCACAGCACCCACATGGAACCTCATCACTATCTGTAATTCCAGTTCCAGGCAATATGATGCCCTCTTCTGGCCGCCATGGGCACTGCATTGCAGGTGGTACTCAGTCATGAAGGCAAATCATCCATACTAATAAAATAAAACGAAGACAGGAAGAAAGTGGGGAGGAGGAGAAAAGCAGCAGACAGCACAAAGCCTTTAACAGAGACTCTCGGAATACTGTTTAGTCAGGCCAGGTCCAAAGAAGCAACTGATATAGAAGCCAGATAACTTAAGGGAGCATGGGCTGCTGACAACCAATTGGCTAACACAGGACCTAAATGGCTTTCAGCATGCAGAGAATGAAGGCTTTCCAGCTAGGTGAACAAGATCTAGAGGAAGACAAGCTGGGCAATGAAAATGGGTTCCATCAAGGGGGCTGGGGCTGGGCTAAGGCTGAGTGGTATCACACCTGCCTAGCCCGTGTGAGCCCCTCGGTGTCATCCTCTGCGCCCAAACAAAACAAACCATGAAGGCAGTTGGCACCCCCCCCCCCCCCCCCCCCCCCGTGAAGGACTCCCCGCATTTACCCAGCCCACTGACCAGTCTTGCACACATTCCAGCAGGACCCTTCTCGGTGACTCATCTGGACCTGAGGCTCTACTATCAAGGGTGGCCACCTCAGCTTCTAACAATAGTTGTTTTATTTTTAACTTCAAAGCTGCCCCTTGAATCCCCAAACAAAAGAGAATTACAAGAGCAAATGCTTCTTCATGCGTTTCTGTTCCCAGCCATCCAGGAGAGGCCTGCTGCCTTTCCCTCCTCCTTAGTATTTCACAAATGTAGAAAGTGACAAATGAGCATGGGTCATGAGGCAGCACCTGGTCAGAACCCAAGGTCATTAGATGCCATTAGACGCGGTATTATGCTGCATGCACTGCAGAGATAATGCTGCCCCATGGGTCACCTGGAAATGCTTCCTACTTGAAGCCTGGCCCCCACCTTTCACATACCACCAGGGCTTCTGAGGCTAGACAATGCCCCAAGCCAGCCCAGCGTGAGCTACAGAGGGCTGCCATCAGCCCAGTCTGAAGTGGGGGAGGTCTTTGCGTATGCAAAAGATAAATGATCCTAAATGAGACATAATTATGTGCTATAAAGGTGAATTCAAGGAATTAAACAAATGATAATTTGATAGTATGAAAAAAAGATACGCTGTGCCAAAAAAAAAAAAAGCCACATCAGAATCAGCAGCAGCAAGTGACAGATAGCAAAATGAAGCTGTTGGACAAATGGCCTTAATGACAGGCACAATGACTTTGAATTCTAGTCCCTACCTCTCACAAGCTGAGTAAACATGGGCAAATTATTTAGCACACTGAGCCTGCGTTGTTTAAATGTGTAGAACATTAATAGTATTAGCACAAAGAGTTACAGAGCCAATTTAGTTGTGTGTACACTCAGTGTATAATTATTGTGCTTTCAGGTGTACCGAGTCTAATTCCAAACACTAGAGATACACGCGTGAAAGACTAGGCGCACCCTTGCTTACAAAGACTGCTAAGCTTCTCTCAAATGAATGGAGACAAACAAGTACCATACACGTAGTAAGGAAAAATGCAACCGGTAGAAAGGGTTGTAAGGATGGAAGTGGGCAGAGGGTGATGTTAGAGTAAGACCAAGATCCCGTGGCAGGAACATGCGTCCATTAAGTGGGATATTCATACAGACTTTATCTCAGGACCCAGGAAGGCATGCATGCGCTTCAGGTGGTGGTGGTGCTGACGTCCTGATGCTGCTGGTGGTGATGCCGACCGAGGGGATGTTGATGGTAGTGGTGCTGATAATGACAGTGGACATGATGGTGGTGATGCTGATGGACCCATCATGATAACCCAACAAGCAAATAGTACAAGAGAACGGGAAGAGGTGTGGCCCATAATGACTAGAGCAGTGAGTGACAAGATCAGTACTGAGCCCATGAAGCACTGATTAGGACCCTAATTTTCATTTATTAAAGCTCGCAGCTCTATTTTTAGATACAGCCTTCAATCTACCATCATTCAAGAAAAGCTTCTCTCCAAATATTCTATTTCAGGAACGAATGTAATTTTTTTAAAGATAAAAATATTCTGCGTGCATGAGTTCCTTTCTACCCAGCCATCTTTCTCTTGGTTTGCAGCCTGCCAGCAGAGTGCATGTGAGATTTTAGAGACTTTTTGTGCAGGGCACTTAGAAATCACATACGAACACTGGAAAGACAGAAATAGCTGGTGGTTTTCATTTCTATAGATACTCGTAAAACAGAGGGATATAAATTTTAATGGAAGTCTCTCTAAGTTCCCAGCCTTTTCTTACCTGTCTCAGGGTGAAAACTGAGTTGTTTAGTTACATGTATATATATATATTCATAGCATAAAAGTTCTTTTTTTTGTAACTTACTTCCTTGTGGCTTAATATCTGCTTCCTGAGATTTCTCTGAATTGCTAGTTACAGATTATTCATTGCTGGTATTGTATTCTATTATTTGCTTGCGTATCATAATTTGTTGTAATATGTTTCCTTATTGATTTTTGTATGTATATAGGTGGATACATGCATGCCAAGGCACAGAGGACAAGTTGTGGTAACCAGTTCTCTCCTTTAACCACGTGGGTCGTGGGGACAGAATGCAGGTCTTGGGCTTGGTAGCAAGTGACCGAGGGCTACATAATTTGTTTACTTTAGTCCACTTTGCTAAGCATTCAGGCGGTTTGGGTCTGAATTTTTAAATCATTAACACAGGTAATACTGTGATGAACACCTCACATGTCTTCTAGCACACAATGCACAATGATTTTTCAAAGGATAAACCTACAAGGAAAACTATATAATCAAAGTGCAATTGTGTGCATTTATTTTTTCCTGGATAATACCCATTTTCCTGAATGATTGCACCAAGGAATACTTTTCCTACCAGCACGGAGACATAAAAAGCCACTTTTCCTCTGTCTTTAATTATTGTTTTAAGTGTTTGTCTTTTTTGCATTTTTGAGACAGGGTCTCACTATGTAGCCCAGGCCTCCTGCCTCTGCCTTACAAATACTGGATTACAGGTGTGGACCACCGCTCCCGTACCATGCCCAGGATCATGAGGATCGTTTTTCAAATACAGATCTGTTTATTTTCCGAGAGTGACAGACCTCAAATAACTCAAGTGCCAGTTGGGCCAATAGTTGAGTCAATTCCTAGTGATGCAGATAAGCACTGGGTGGGTGGGGGGCAGGAATAGTAATACACAGGGCTATCTCTTCCAAGGGAGAGATGCATAGCCTGTTTTCTGCCCAGAAGACTGGAAGCAGATGTGATTAGTAGCCTGGTGACCTTTGCACTATCCGTGTGGCCAGGCCACACCAGATCCTCCCCCAGACCCTTACCTTGAGCCTGTTTGTCTCAGTCCCTCTATAAGCCCATCTTTATGGACGATGTCACTTGTACTTTATAATGAGTTTCAATGTAGTCATGTCTTAAGCTTGTTGTGCACAAGGGATTGAGTTCACTATTACTAGGAAACTTTTTCCTCCCAAAATTGTGCTGTGCTTAAATATGCCTAAAATAAAGTACTGGAGGTCACACGCTTGAAGTTTGAAGCAACACCAGCTACTGAGTCGTGTTGAACTGAACTGCCTTCTTGCTTCTCCTGGATCAACATTCTGCTGGCGACAGTGTTAGCAGAGACCCTGCAAATTCAAAATTAGTCCTTGCAGAAGAGTTCCCAGAGCTCACTGGCCAGCCGGGCCAGCCAAATGGTGAGTGCTGGGTTCATTATCAAGTGCAGAGAACAAGTGCAGAGGTCACCTGACATGAACCAGTGGCCTCCACATCACATGGACCACAGAGGTCACCTGACATGAACCAGTGACCTCCACATCACATGGACCACAGAGGTCACCTGACATGAACTAATGGCCTCCACATCACACGAGCCATGTACGCATTCACTTATGAACCCACATGCATGTGAGCACATACGTATATGACCCGTGCACCAGTGCATCCCTTAGTCACTCCATGCCAGGGAAAATTAATTTCTGTTGATTTCCTAGCATATCAGAATGAGTTGCAAGCCGATAACATCATCACATCACGAGAAGAAATAATCACACACTGTTGGCTGTAGGAGGAAGATGAAGCCGTTTCAAGTAAAAGAACCGTGTGGACAAAGTCCTGTGGGGCTCTCTGGATTGATTGGAACAATGCAAGCACAGTCTGAGCTTTCCCCAACCTTCCGCTCTTACTCATTTCAGAGCATTTTTCTGACTGGACTTGCCAGATACTAATCATGTGTACAGGGGATGGGGAGATGGCTCCACGGGTGAGAGGGCTTGCTGAGCAAAAACCCTCCAGCATCCACATAAGAAGTCAGATATGACCCTCTGCATACTTGCAATCTTGGATCCTAGCACTTGAGGGGGTCACTGCGGCTTGCTGGCCACCAGCCGAGGTCCAGGTTCAATGAGAAACTATGTCTCCAGGGAACAAGGTTCAGAGCGAAAGAGCAGGACACCTGGTATCCTTTCTGGGTTCTGTGAACCCACAAAAACTCCTGAGCTTATACCACACACCCCATAAATCACAACACATACACCACACACATACACACCATACAAACACACACACCATTTACACTAAACCAAAACATCATATACATACACCATATACACATCACATATACATACAACATGTACCCCCCACGTACACACACATGAGAGAGAGAGAGAGAGAGAGAGAGAGAGAGAAGCCACACACACCAAACACAATTTTTTAAAGTTTAAATTAAAAAAAAAAAGAAATGCATGTTTTTGGAGACTAGAGAAAAAGAGTTAAATTCACTAAAAAACATTTTACTTTTAGTGGTTTGAACGTTATCTCCTAATAAAGCAATTACTAAAAATATAGCAGCTAAGAAAAATAAGCCAGTCTGAAATGATGAAACTGATTCACACTAATTTATTTATAATTATTTACTCTGTGTGTGTCCATACACGGACGTGTAGGTCAGAGGACAGTCTGCAGGAGTGAGTTCTCTCCTTCCACCACGTGGATTCCAGTCATCACCCTAAAATCAAGCACCTTTGCCTTCCTTCAGCCATGTCTCAGGCCACTTGATTCGCTCTATATAAGGGGTTAATATCATCGAGGCAGAAAGTTGAAAGTACTAGCGAGGGACTGGGCAGAGTATAGAATGCATAATTGTTATCTAAAAATATAGTTTGATTTTGCAGAATAAAAATAGTTCTTGTCCTGCTTTCTTTTCCTGTGGCTTTGATACAACACCCTGACATAAAGCAACTTAAGGGAGAGAGGGTTTGTCTGGCTCACAGCTCAAGGTAGAGTCCACCGTGGCTAGGGATCCCTGGCAGGTGGAGCGGGAAGGAGCTAGCCACATCAGATCCACAGTCAGGAAGCAGAGGGCAATGAAAGACTGTACTCAACTCACTGTCTCCTTTGTACACACCCACGTTTCCAGCCCAGGGAATGGTGCCGCCCACAGTGGAAGGGTTTTCCCTTTATTGATTAACCTCATGGAGGGAATGCCCCACAGGCATGCATGAGGCCCATCTCCCACGTGAGTCCAGATCTCATCAAGTTGAGATATGGGATCAGCCATCGTGGTTCTGGAGACGGTGGTGGTGGTGGTGATGGCTGCACAGAAGTCTGGATGCCTTTACACCTCTGAGCAGTTTAATGACAGACACAGTGGTAAACTCCATGGTATTTATACACCACTCGAAATCGGAAGTCACTGTTTGTGTGTGTATGAAGTCACTCTCAGGCAGGGACCTTCCTTCACATCCTGTGGATTTTGCACCACAGTTTTAGCGAGGCAGAATTTTTATTTTTATAACAATACTGACACACTTTATTTTCATAACAATACAAATGCTTTAACAGTCTATGTAGTGGGTGAGACAAAAGTCAGGAAAGCCGAAAGTTACTGCTCACATGGTGACCTTGACAAGAAGACTTTAGGAAAACAGGAGCTTAAATTTAACACAATCTGCCACAAATTCAGAACACGCTACTACAGTATTCCCTAGGGGACTGCGGCACATTCACCATTTAACTTTAAGTCCTGAATTTTTTGACTCCTGTATATTTAAATTCCCATCACACTGGGACTGCCAACTCCACTTCTGCTGCTGATCACAGAGCTCATCTCTTATCATCTGGCAAAATCTCTCCCATGAAATACTTGCTTTCTGAACAGCCCGAGGTGCCGGGGACACTTTTAAAAATGTTAAACAATAAAAACTGTCAACGATGACTGGAAATGGAAAACCAGCCAAGCCTCTTTGATGCTGTCTTTTATGCCTGGAACAACCTTCCCACACCCACTCCTACATCCAGCACGCAAGCTCCATCTCTCCTTTCACAGTTCACCTTAAGTCACTTCTCAGTGGCTCTATCAGGAAAGCAGTGGTGGGGCAGCCGGAGGGAAACAGAGTACTCCCCACCTCACACAGGGAGCAAGGCTTGGGGGTCATTTATGACCGGGGCCCCAATTATTAATTCACTCCACAGCATTTCCATCCTGCTCAGTGAGCTAGTCGTGCTCTCCAATGCATATCTATGTATTAACCTGTATCTGCTGTTTCCATCTTCAGGCCGACTCCTCAGCGGCTCAGGGATGACTGGCTCCTGTGAATGGGCTAGGGGCTTAGGGACCGCACTGAGTCAGCCAGGCCAAGTGTGATTCACAGTGTTCCTGCTGAGAAACCTCTTCTTGGAGAGGCAAGGGGTTTGTCAGAGAGAACACTCAGCAATCCTTGCCGCCAGCGCACGTAATTCAGCAAATATTTACCAAAGACCTACTAAATGCCAGGCAGGCATAATGCCAGACATTGGGGACAAAAATATGCCTAAGACATGGACCCAGGGAAGAAACAGTTGGGGCTGCCTATAGCAACCACATTCTCCAGGAGTCATCAGAACGCTACTAGGGGGTAAAAATAGCAGCTTTCCCCTCAAAAAGAAAAAAAAAACTTGCAGAGTACACATACGTCAGCCAGCTCCAGAGAAGCATTACACTCTGGAAGGGCAGATTTGCAACAAGTCTGGTGTCATCTTTGGAGACATTCCTCTTCAGAACTTCAGTCATCACACACTCCAGCCACATAAATGTCCCAGTATCCCCGAAGAAACAAAGATCAACTCGAACTGATGCACGGGAACCTCAGAGTTCCACGTGAACATCTGCGTGTGAGCCTCGTGGACCTATCACCACCTATCACCTGGAGCTCACCCATACACTAGGCTCCACAAATCTTGCAAGAGGCAACTCTCATTTGCAGAGGTTACCTCGGTGCTGAGCACAATGCCTGGCACAGAACAAGCAGTTAAAAACATTTATTTTTTATCACTAGAAGCATGCTTTAGCCGCCAGTGTATGGGAGCAAAATTAACGGTTGAAGCGCCTCTTGTAGCTCATTCTGAAGACTGAAGAACCAATTGCATACATAATGAACCAGTATTTGCAGCAACTGTTATGAGTCACATTCTGAGAACACAAAACCCTAATTCTCAGTCCTTTGGAATGTGACCATGCAGACCCCCTTTGGGATCTGGGAAAGACAGGCTCCAGCCCCTTCCCTTGTTCCACGGAGACTAAAACCATAGGTGTTCAAACATTTTCAGTCAAATGACATAGGATTTGCGTAGAACCTACACATACCCTCCCATGTACTTTAAATCGCCTCTCAATGACGTACACTACCTAAGATGATGGAAACACTGCGTAAATTGCTGTTGCATTGTATTGCTGAAGGAATAATTGCATGAATGTAGCTTGCAATGTTTATCATGGATGCTTTTGTGTAAGGTCTATGTAGTCACATGTGTATGCATGTGTGTGTGTGCATGAGTGCGGTGGCCCAATGCGGAAGTCGGCTGATCTTCCTCAATTACTCTTCACCATACATACTGAGGTAGCATCTCTTGCCGAGCCCAGGATTCACCATTTTGGCTATTCTGGCTAGCCACTTGGAAAGGGAATTATTCACTAGGAGTAGAGACAGGCTGTAAGGCCCATCTGGTTTTGACATGGGTTCTGAGGATCTCAACTGGAGTCATCCTGCTTCCGTGACAGGCGCTTCACCAACCAAGACTTCTCCCCAACCCACAGACATTTTCAACCAAATATTTCTAACCTCTAGGCTGGAGAGCTGGCTCAATAGTTAAGAGCACTCTCTGCTCTCTCAGAAGACGCATGTTCAATTCCCAGCACCTACAGACAGCTTATAACTGTCTGTAACTCCATTTGGGTGTGGGGGGATCTGGCACCTCTTCTGACTTTTGTGAATTCCTGCACACACATGGTATATGTACAAAGACTCAGACACAAGCATATACACATGTAAAATACATACTTTTTTTTTTTTTGGTTTTTTCGAGACAGGGTTTCTCTGTGTAGCTTTGCGCCTTTCCTGGAACTCACTTGGTTGCCCAGGCTGGCCTCGAACTCACAGAGATCCGCCTGGTTCTGCCTCCCAAGTGCTGGGATTAAAGGCATGCGCCACCACCGCCTGGCTATATTTTTAAAAAATGGTTTAAAAAATAGTTTCAAACCTCACTTGGTTGAATCAGCATATACAGAACCAAAAGATACAGAATGGCAATCACATCTACAGGACCTTTCAGGAGGGGGTGAAGGTAAACTGAGGTCATGTGGGTGGTCCCTGACTCAGGATGACTGGTGTCCCTGTATGACCAGATGAGGGAGAAAACACCGGAGAAGACGGCATGAGGACCCAAGAAGAATTCAGTCCACAAGTCAGAAAGAAATATCCCAGAAGAACCTGGTTCTGCTGACCTTTGACCTCAGACACCTCACCTATACAATCACCAGGAACAAATACCTCTCTTTCAGGCCATCCTCTGGGGCATCTTGTTACAGCAGCCCTAGAAAACTGACACAGATAGAAAGTCCTTGTTGAGGACTGAGGTCTGGCCCAGAACAGGCTCATTTGAGAAATTCAGAGTAGACCATCAGAGAGTGGGTAGAGGAAGAGTGGGGAGATATCTTCCCACTTCTGGTTCAAATTTGACATCTTCGTCAAACCTGTTCTTAATTTCTCTGTACCTGTTTTCTCCTTTAAATGCAGACATTTGGATCATAAAGACTCGCGGGGCCAGGTGACCTGCAGCTTTACATCATTCTATATAATGATCTCACGGCTTCCTTGTCGAATGGTGGTGGGAAGTGACTGCTTTTCTCCGACTACAATGAGTCATCACAGGAGGTTCCTCAGACTTCCCATGAATACCCCCCGACATCCTACCAAAGACAGGATCTTCTATCGGCATCTCCTACCACATGGGCATAGGCCCCACCACTCAGCTCCACTAGACAGAATGTCACAGCGCTGAGGGACCACACCTTGAGGGCAGCAGTCTGAAGCAGGGTAAAGACCAAGCATGAATATACTGGCAGTCGATTCCATGTGTTGTGTGAAGTCAGCATCTTCCAGCCAGAAAAGGGCTCTCTAGAGTCCAGCAAACAGAAATGATCACTACCGCACATCAGACACCTGCATGAATTTTCCCTCCAGTGATAGCAGCACTAATGATTACAAAACCTTCCACATCAGCCCAAGTGAAGATAAAGCAAGAACACACTCCTCATCCAACCTCTGTAGAGATGCACAGTGGACTACATCCCGGCCTCATTAGTCTGGAAATTGTCTATCTATGTGAACGGAAGCATGCATGATCATACAACAGAGCTTGCTATAGTTTGGACCCAGAATATTGGCCCAAAGTCTCACGTATTGGCTTGGTCCTTAGCATAGCACTCTGGGGAAGTTACCTAACAATAAAGAGATGGGGCCTGCTAGGCGTTCCTTGGGCCATTTGGGTCATGCCCTGGAAGGAGATTGTGTGATTGCAACCTCCTCTTCTTCCTCCTTGTCCTTACTAGCCATGAGCTGAGCAAATTGGCTGCACCACAGATCCCTGCTATGGTATGCTGTGACAGGCCAAAAGCAACGGCAACAACCAATAATAGACCAAAACCTCTGAAACAGTGAGCCAATCTTTTTTCTTTAGAAGTTGATTTCTCACATGCATTTTTTTTCCAGTGATGAAAACTGATTAACACATGATCCTAACACCAGAGATACTAGACACTTTTAGTTTTGATTGGTGGGGTTGTTTGCTTGCTTTGTCTTTGTTATCCATAACCTGAGGTTCAACTACTCCCTTCTCTAAAATCCATGGGCTGTCACTAGGCCCTTATCAGTGTTCCTCAGAAGCTGGCTCTAGTGGGATTCATTGACCAGCAGCAGAAAAGTGCATATTCATCACTAAAACCATATTTTAAAAACCGAACTATAATAAGATTGTCTTTATTTAATTTACACACTATTTTAGCTGGCCCTGGTGGCACAGACCTATGAGTCTATGGGAGTGCTCGGAAGGAAGGAAGGAAGGAAGAGATTACATTGTAATCTCAAAATAAAAGAAACAATTTTAAAAAGTTACAATGAGAAAGTTTCCCAGGAGTTTCTCTCTCTCTCTCTCTCTCTCTCTCTCTCTCTCTCTCTCTCTCTCTCTCTCTCTCTCTCTCTCTCTC
>CABHPH010138614.1:0-16362 GCA_902168325.1 Peromyscus nudipes | reverse complement strand
CTCTCTCTCTCTCTCTCTCTCTCTCTCTCTCTCTCTCTCTCTCTCTCCTGTGTGTGTGAGTATCATACTTCCTCCTCCCAATTTGTCCCCTAGACTCCATATGGACTGAATGACAGAATGACATGGCATGTATTGTATGTTCCTCTTTATCTCCCTCTCTCTACTTCTGTGTGTGTGTGTATATGTATCACTGCCATCTTATGCGTGTGCGCGCTCACACACACATGTGTGTGATTCTATCTTCTAGGTCATATCCTCACAGACAGGATCATGTAGCTAGAATGGCTTTCAGAAAACACGTCTAGGAAAGCATCACCCCACCCACTGCCCTTCTTCCATCCTCATGCTGAAAGTCCTCAGCCCCTCTTCATGTGCTGACTCTCTTGCCAGTCCTCCCAGACAAGCAGGGAGGACCCACTTGCACTCCACTGAGAGGCTGATATAAACCACACTGTTGCTATGCTTGCATCAGTAGTCCATTCACCAGTGACCCCCAACAACAGAGTCCCATTCCCTTAGGAAACCCAAGGGCCCAAGTGAGTGGATGAGCATAGAGTGCACGTACATGTGCAGCCACATGCTGCCATACTCAGTGGGTTGATTCTCAACGGCACTGTTTGTGGGAAAGCTAAGAGACATGATCCCTTCTGTGCAAAAGATGCCAGCAGAGCATATTGGCATAGAGAACTCAGTTCTGCAAGGTCCACGCAGAACAGGTCCACACAGAACAGATACTGTCCACTCAGTCGTGACTCCACACTGGAGAAAAATAAGCCATGTCTTCCCTCCCCAACCTTGACATAAAAATAATGTGTTCTTTAAAAATGAAGTTCTTAAAAAAATGAAGTTCTTAGGCTGTAAATGAACAAGTTAAGAAGCCACAGAATCATAAACACTTGAATATGAAGTAAGGAGATAATGATACTTGTCAGCAGTTATTAAGAAATGGCAATAAAAGGGGCCTGTTCACGGAGAGAATGATTCTAATACAAAATGGTCAGATTGATACTTCGAAGGCTGGCTATTAATAGAAAGAATCTTAGAGAGGTTTCATTATGTAAATGGCTCATACGTCTGCCAGAAATGTACCCATAATCATTTGCATTTCTGCTGTAGCAGAAATTTCAAGGTATCACACACACATTGGACTGTGAGGCTGCACCATAGCCTTTATCACACAGAGAGAAGGCTCACCTCTGTTCTTAGTTGATCATAGAAAGAAGTCATTAGGTGCTTGTGTGTGCAGGGCACAGTGTTGGCTATTTTCAACACAGCAGTCCATTGTAGCAGGATTATTCTCCACATTGCATCACTGAGATCTCAGAGGAGAAATCAACTTGCCCAGGACCTTACACACCACAGATTGAGGAGGCTGGATTTGAATTCATGTCTGATTGACACCAAGCCCATACGTCTTCTCACTGTGGCATTAATCCAGTGGCCTAGTGCCCTGAACACAATGCTTTAGACAGTCAGTAGTGATCTTAGAAGTAGGAATGGGAACTTTGAGTCATCCATGGGCACAAATCTTAATGTCAAATGATATCCACTTGGATATTAAGTGCCAAACTTTGATCAGAGCTTAATCTGTTGCAAGAAACTGACATCACACTGACGTCACGAGTCTAAATCCTATTACCTTCCCACGATAGAGTCTGAGTGACCCAATCCATTTGAAGTCTCATGCATATTTAAGTTCTCTCTCTCTCTCTCTCTCTCTCTCTCTCTCTCTCTCTCTCTGTGTGTGTGTGTGTGTGTGTGTGTGTGTGCGCGTGATGCACAAGAGCGTGACAGTGTAGGTAGAGGTCAGAGTACAACTCAAGCGTCACTCCCCAGGCTTTCTCTTCTGGCTTCCTCCCCAGCCTGGAGTGCTCTGACTAGGCTATTTTGGGTACCCAGTCACAAGCCCCCCAAATCCATCTGTCTCCACCCTCCTCCTCCGGCACTGGAGTTACAAGCACATGCCTCCACATGGGTTTTTTTACACGTGTTCTGAGGATTGAACTCAGGTGGTCACATACGCATAGCAAGCACTTTACCGAGCTGTCTCCCAGCCCCGACTCACCCACTTCTAAAGTCTCCAGGACACTTGCCTCACCTTCTCTTTCAGGGCTTCAATTTCATTACCCACATTTCTCCAGGACTCTCCTTTCTTTAGTTTTAAGCAGTTGAAGTCAATGTCCCCAAATCCCAAGGTGATTTCAAACCTCTCACCCAGCCACAGAGCATCCCCAGAATGGCTAGCCAATAACCGTTCTGTTTCAGGCTCCCTACATTATATGCTCCACTCCATTACATCCTTGAGATTAATGTCCAGGTAAACTACCAGTCGAGCATCTGAAGGACCATAAGAAAGCCAAGATTAGCTCCTGGTTCCAGGCTCATGCTTGAAAATGAACACAGGCTTCACTGTATCTACCACGCAGCTAATGAATGCTCCCAGTGAGAGTCTCTTCCTTTGGTCACCCACTCTTTTTATCAATGAAGAATGGCTTATGCACACTACCTCTACTCCCATTCATTGTTCTTTTCCCACAGAAGTGCCTACCCCTGGCACCACATGCCCCTGGTGTCCCCAGTGCTAAGGGATACCTCAGTCGGGGAGGGATTGAAGCAGTCTGGTCTTCCTAGGGGCTGTCCCCACAGTGGTTCACTGGTAGATGGCAACTTCTAATAATTGTGTGCACACGTCTGGCAAGTCTGTAATGATATTGTGTCCTAAGACTTAAAGAAAAAAGGAAAAGACACATTGCTCGCCAACGTTTTCATTTGAATTTTTATGGACCAGCTTTTTTCCCAGGGACCAAGAACCTATCTTATCTTTCAGAGAACCATGTAGCCCAGCACAGTGGTACTAGATCATAGGGACTCTTAGAATGGGGGTGTCATGTTTGCAGAGGCAGGTGAGGTTGCCTCGGTACTTCTACTATTGTGCTCCCAAAGGTGGGGGGACCTTAATAGAGAAAATAACAAAATGTCTTAGTTTGGGTTTTTACTGCTGTGTAAAGACACCATGACCACAGCAACCCTTACAAAGAAAACATTTAATTGAGGAGGTGGCTGGCTTACAGTTTCAGAGGTTCAGCTCATTATCATCATGGTGGGGAGCATGGCAGCATGCAGGCAGATGTGGAGCTGGCTACATCTTGACCAGAAGGCAGCAGCAAGTCAATTGACTGTCACACTGAGTGGAACTTGAAAAGAAAACCTCAAAGCCCACCCTCTCAGTGACACACTTCCTCCAGCAAGGCCACACCTCCTAATAGTGCCACTCCCTTTGAGGGGCCATTTTCCTTCAAACCACCACAGAACAGAAGACTTGCTATGTTAGCGTGTTATGTCAAGAATTTCACACATAGCAACCTCTATGGAAACTTCTGAGAATGAGGAATTGTTTGCCAATGTTTTATAGAAAAGCACATTTTAAAAGTGGAAAATAGGTGATTGATACTCGTTTTTGGAATTTTTCACTATCTTCTTTCTTTTTTCTTTTCTTTTCTTTTTTTTTTTTTTTTTTAAACAACGGCAATTCAGGAGGCTGATATAGGAGGAGCCCAAGCTCAGGGTGTGCCTGGGCTACAAAGTGAGCTGAAAGCTAGCCTGGGCAACTTAGCAAGGTCCTATTTCAAAAAGTAAACTGAGGCTTGGGGGTGTAACCACTAGAGAATTCTATTACACACAGAAAGACCTGGGTTCAATTTGAGTAGAGAACAGCCAGCCGAGAAGAGAGCTCCTCATATTTCCAAAGAGAAATCAAGATGTTCATTCTGTAAGGTTCTCATTTGACAGACTGTAGCTCCAAGATGCTGCCATATTCCAAACAAAGAGCACTAGATATAAAATAAAATAATTAGGGCTGGAGAAATAACTCAGCAATTAAGAGCACTGGAGGCTTCTGCAGAGGGCTCACGGCTGATTCCCAGAACCCACACAGCAGTTTACAGTTGTCTGTACCTCCATTCCCAGGGCATCTGCTGCCCTCTTCTGGCCTCCTCCGGCACTGCACACATATGGTGCATAGTCATACATTCATGCATAATACCCATACACATAAAATAAAATGAAAACAAAAAATAAAATTTAGAGTCAAGCCTGGTGGCATACAACTGTAATTCAGCACTTCTGTAGCTGATGCAGGAGGATTGCTGGTAAGTTCTAGGCTAGCCTGAGCTACATAGCAAGTAGCAGGCCAGCCAGCGCAGCCTGGAGAAATCTCTCTGGTGTTTTGTTTTTCTTTTCCTGTTTTGGAAGGCAAAGTCTTTGAAACAAATAATACTACCTATATTATTCTTCCTTGTAATATTTTGCACCGCACACCCACACACCTGGGTGGGGTCTGGCCCATTTTTGTCTACTTTTGGTCCAAGCTGAAGTCTCTTATATGGTTGTCTATTGTCTGCCATTATTGCACACAAGTGTCTGCCCACATGCACCATCACCCCTCCCCTTCCCAGAGGCACTTTCCTTGTGTGTCACGTGCAGCCACTGCAAGGCAGAGTGTCTGAGAAAGCACATTTCCCAGGCTGTCCAGGAGGGCTGGCACCACACAAGTCCTCAGCTCTTCCCACTGAGGACAGATCAAGTATCAGGGCTATAACAGGAACCCCAGGCAAGCGGGTGACAGCTCAGAGGAGGGTGTGAAGCTCCTGTCACTTAGGGAAGGTAACCCAAAGAGAAATGGGCCTCAGGGCAGGCCACTGGCAAGACACTTTATTTACTTTGCAGACTAAGGCATTAAAATGCGTCTTCACTTCCTGGTGAGATTTTTCTAAGGTACCAACTTGCGACTAATTACAGCAGTGCCTACATTGGAGCTAAGGAATAATTTGTTACTCTTCCATTTCTATCGCCTGGATGTCATCAGAGGCAGGGACATTCCTCACTCTAATGGAACAAACCTGTAGATGGGGTGTGGGGGGTGGCTGATGGGAAGGGGAGGTGAGGGAGGTGGCTGATGGGGGAGGGGGAGGTGAGGGAGGTGACTGATGGGGGGGGGTGACTGATGGGGGGGGGGGGGGGGGGGAGGGGGGAGGTGACTGATATGCGGGGGTGGGGGGGAGGGGGGGAGGTGATTGACCTGGTTGGGAGAGGAGTGACTCTCAGTGTTTAATCCTCACAGCCTAAACATAGCTCCTGCTCCAAAGGCCCTTTTGACATCTTCATGCAACTAACTTTCTTTTCTTTTTCCTTTGAGATATTTGTGAGGGAGGGTCTAATGTGATCCAGGCTGGCCTTGATCTCTCCCTTCCACCTCCAGCTGGCTGGGATTACAGGTATGTGAACTATGCCCAGTTTATACCCTGCTGGGATAGAACCCAAGACTTCATGCATGCTAGACAAGGACTCTTAATTGAGCTGTAGCCTGCCCTGGTTCTTTCTTCTTACAAAAATCACTTTATCCCTTAATCCCATCTAAACCTACCCCATATGGTTCTGGATTCGAGATCATCAATAGACAGGTCTCTCAGTTAACACCAGTTTGGATTTCCCTAAGGTATAAAACTAAATCCTTATAGGCCTTAGGTGTAAGCTTAAGCAAATGGCTTCTCTTTTCCAGGTCTCAGTTTCCTCATCTGTAAGGGGGGGGGGGGGGGGGGGGGGGGGGTGGATGGGTGGGTGATGAGCTGTCATGAGATTAGACATCTGCGATGTATGTGGGAGACACACACCTTAAGTGCACATTATGTACTCAGCACAGTACACAGATACACCATAAGCACACAGAAAATGCCTGCTATCAAGAGCATTGGATATGTAGTTAGCACTCAAAAACTGCCTAGCACTTTTCTAACCACTGGTATTAACACCACTGCTCTGCCACTTGAGTTCAGATTTCCATTGGTTGCCATCACTTATCATTAAACATGTCTAGAGACATGGGGCTATTCGAACACACTGCCCAGAAAAGGAGGTCAGTGAGAAGTAAGGAGCGACCTGGCTAAGGTTCAGAGAGTTCAGCCTCAACCCCTGCAGCTGATGACAGCCCTCATTCAGATGTGCAGAGCTCCGGGAAAAACAAATATAACGTGGCTGATTCTTTATGCAGGACCTTGACAAGATAAACGACTTTGCCTGAATCCACAAGAGAAGTCAGCTCAACAGGGCTGGCCTCAGAGTGACAGAGACAATCCGGTGCCCCTGGGCTTCCAGAAACATCTGAAAGACACGAGCAGGTATGGAGTGAGTGGGGAACAGGAAAACCAATTAAACACGGAGTACAGATTCAAAGGTTCTGGAGAAGGAGTTAGGCATGGAAAATATGGCTCCTAGGGAAGTGTTTTCAAGCTGCAAGCCACTTCACCAGACTGGTCCTCTCCTAAAAGTCACTGTATCATAGACAGAAAGCACACTGAGGCCGAGCTTGCGTGGGTTCTTTAAACAAACAAAAAAACAAACAAAAAATGTGTGTATCTAGGGGGATGTGAGCATGTTTGTGTGCATATGTGTACACATATATGTAGAGTCTTCTACCTTATAGGGGGGTGGGTGGTGTCTCTCACTGGGAGCCAGAACTCATCAATTCAGCTGAGCTGGGTGGCCAGCCATCAAGTCCTAGAGATGCACCTAGATCCATCACCCTAGCACTTGGGTTTATGGGCATGTGTCACCACTCCTGGATTGTTTAAGAGGGTGTTGGGAATCAAACTCATGTCTTCATGCTTGCATGGCAATACTTTGCCATCTCATCCATCTTGCCAGCCCCACCTTGGGTTCTAGGCCACCCACACCCTCACCACAGCCCCACTTTCCACTGCATTTATACCCTGCTTTCATCTCCATGTGAGCCCGCTGTTTCTTCTACCTGAGACACACACTCTCCTTTCTTGAAGGGACCCTCCAGGCATGGCCTGGAGACTACAGCCTTCTTCTTCTGAGGGAGGAAACAGATTCCAGGGAGATGAGTAGCCTTCTCAAGCTCACACTATTAGAAGCGGAGCAGGAACTGAAACCCACACTGTTAACCAGCTCCTTCCTCCCAAGCAATCAGGTTTCCCACTCTCCATCAACTTTCCCTGCTTGCTTCTCTTATTTCCCAACTCTGTGTGGCTGCTAAGTCATGGAGATGTGTTCCCTTGCCAAGCAGGCCACTGGGGCAGACTTAACTTGGGGCATGTGAACGATTCTCCTGGCAGTCGCCCTGCTCCCCATCATGCATGGGGACCTGCTGCCCACACATACTGTCAAT
This sequence comes from Peromyscus nudipes, assembly GCA_902168325.1. Lineage (NCBI taxonomy): Eukaryota > Metazoa > Chordata > Mammalia > Rodentia > Cricetidae > Peromyscus > Peromyscus nudipes. The sequence continues at coordinate 9,176 of CABHPH010138614.1, read as the reverse complement.
CCCCCTCACAACACCACCACCACGTAGGCATGGCCTATGCATATCCATCATGAGAAAAAGCTTCAGGCTTCTGGGCCTGAGGCATATAAAGTTCGGTTGGGGGTTCAGGAGTCCTAGGTGGAGGAGGTCTTATGGAGCAACAAAATTATCATAAAATCCCTACAGTTAGCTAACACGACATTTAATTGGCTGATAAATGGTACCATTAATTAATTTAAAGCCTTTTTATAGACAAATACTTGATTCTACCTTTTTAAAAACAGGTTTATATTTTCAGCGTCTGTTTCTCTCTTCTCAGTGTTGTTCCTGCAGGAAATGTCACTTCTTGGTTATTGGGTACATTAAAAAAAAAAAAAAAACCTAGCCAGGCGGCGGTGGCACACGCCTTTAATCCAAGCACTCGGGAGGCAGAGCCAGGCAGATCTCTGTGAGTTCGAGGCCAGCCTGGTCTACAGAGCGAGATCCAGGACAGGCACCAAAACTACACACAGAAACCCTGTCTCAAAAAAACAAAACAAAACAAAACAACAACAACAACAACAAAAAAAACAAATTAAATTAGCTTTTCTACCTAACAGACTGGGATCATGAAAGGAACTCTTTGGGGCGTAGGGGGTGGGAAATAAAGAGAAACACTAGAAACCAACAACTCTCCCCAAACCAGTCACTTGTGACAAGTGGTTTTCCAGCAAGAAAAACTACATTCAAGTTACCTTGCTGAGTGAAAAAAAAAATAGTGTCTCACACAACAGCATCAGTTAATTTTTCTTGAGGTCTAGTGGGACAAGATAAGGAGCTAGCCCATTCAGTTTTGCTCAAGCCCTAAGCAAGCCTGCTCTCCTGTACCCAACTGGAATGGAGAGGAAAGTGTCAGATGGGGGGATTCCCTGGAAATTGTGAGTCATAATTATGACTCACCAACTTGGAAAATTCAGAACACAGTCACTATGAGTTAAACACAAACTTGTTATTTGCTAAGTACCTAAGATCTCTGTTTCCTTGTAAACACCTGGTGGAGGGAGGCTCCACACAGCTCTTTCATTTTCCTATTTTGCAGGCTGGCAGGATTTTTTTTTCCTTTCTTTTTTTTTTTTTAAGTTTCACAAACTAGTATGAAAGAAAGTTGAATATATTTAATTAGCATATGCGTAGGCATGGCTTATGCATATTCATTATCAGGGAAGGATTCGGTCTACCAGGCCTGAAGCTTACAAAGTTAGGCAAAAGGTTGAAGAGTGCTGGGTAGAGGCAGTCTTTAGAAGCAACAGCTTACAAAATTATCATAAAAATCAGGCACAGGGTTTCCAAAAGGCCTGTGCAAGGCTTTGGAACTAAAGAAACCCTATCGTCAAGATTCTGCCCAGCCCATCCTACATGCATAGATCTGTATAATCTCAGGGTAAAGATCCCTGTCAGTTGCCAAGATCGACATACGTCATTATTGTCTCTTCACTCAGGTATTGTAAATTCTTTAGTACACATTTTTGCTGACCTCAAGTGGCCAAATAGAAATGTTTACACGATGTGTTTTGGCCAAGCTGTTAATGAATGCCCCATGTAACTTGATTATCTATCAAGAAAACCTATACTCTCCTGCCACTTGTCACCCAGCAAAGCACAAAATTTGTGGAGACCCATCTTCAGGCTTCTCAGAGAGGACTTTGGATTAACACTGCGGTACAACCAAGGTTCGTGGCTCTAACGGAAAGCGGAAGTGGCAGTGCCACACACGGTAGCCCTGCCGTTGGTCAAAGTTAGAGGAGAAAGCCCTTTCCGACCCTCACTCTTCTGTTTCTGCATCTGCATCTAACACTTGGAATCCAATTCATTTAGAACATCCTAGTGCGCTGTGTTCCTGCAGGGCTGGGGATCAAACCCAGTACCTTGTACAACCTAAGCAGGTGCTCTACCACTGAGCTGTGCTCCCAGCCTTCCAGCACATCTCAGTAGCGACTAGAGAGAAGAAAGCAAACCTCGAAGCCCTCCAACTTCAAATCCACCCAGACTACCCTTTCACCAGAGGAACAGCATGCATGTTAAAGACACTTAGGAAATCACAGGCTGCAGGGAGTTGAGCCTTAGTGTTCCAGTCAGCCATTCCAAACTCATTCAGTTTCCGGAAGTAGATGAGACCCTTCTGAGTTCTTTTTCTTCATGTTTTTTAGAGCTTCAGTGTAAGAAAAACGCAGCTTCAACCAGCGATGGCAACCGCTCTCAGAGACTTCTGAAAACAATACATTCATTCTGACGCACTGACTCACACTACTTTTAATTGTGGCTCATGCAAGACGTAAATAGAAGAAGAGCAGGGTTCACCTCTACTACAGATGCACCTCTGCTCCTGCAAAGAGGAATACTTGTGCTTTGAGTCACAAAGGCACCAGTGGGGAAGGCTGTGATTCACCCGTTTCCAAGGGTAAGATCACGTGTCACTGCCCAGTGTCGGACAGAGGCAGGTAGACAGCACGATTAATTAGAAAATGAAAGCAAAGGAGAGTAAATACGAGGTCTATAAAGAACTCTGAATACTTCCTTGCAGGCATTACAGAAATGCAAGCCTGCTTGGAGAATACTTCAAATAATTCAGTCCAAATAGGGGCTGAAAAATGAGAGGAAATCAGAGCCAAAGATGAACAGGAAGGAACATGAAATGCCACAGCAAAAGCAGGGCAAGCTTTTATTTGACGACTGTTATTTTCTTCAGTTAACAAGAAGAAATGTTGAGGCCCTTCTCCTGGATTCTCATAGAACCTAGTTTCTGCAATTAGACTGAGATTCATAATGTATTGGTAATTAATTATACAATCAAGTATTGATAGCAAATCCTTTACAAAATAAAACTGTATTTCAAATGCTGCATTAAAAACACCGTATTAAACAAGCGAGTGCAAAGCCAGGCATAGCGGTCAATGCTTGTCATCCTAGCACTTAGGAAGCAGAGGCGAGAGAACCTGAGCTCAGAACCAGCCTGTGATATACTGTGAGTTCTAGGCTTGCTTAGGCTACACAATGTGACCCTCTATTAGAGAAAAAAAAAAAACCAAACAAACAAAAACAACAACAAAAGTTAGGAGCCAGACCGAAAAAAAAAATAAAATAAAAGGTTTGTATGATTTTTGAGCAGTATCTTTAATAACCAAATGCATACAACAGAAAGTTAAATAGGGAAGTCAGCTATGTTAGCACACACCTTTAACCCCAGTTCTCTGGAGGGAGAGGCAAGTGGATCTCTGTGAGTTCCAGGCCAGCCTGGTCCACATAGTTCCAACCCAGTCTGGTCTATATAGTGAGATCCTGTCTCAAACAAACAAACAAAAAACAGTAGGAAAAAGAAAAAGAGAGGGAAAGTAGAGTGGAGGTCTTGAGGGGCTGGAGGAGGGAAGAGCAGAGAATTCATGGTCTGACAGGTACAGTTTGTGTTTGGAATGATGAAAGAAAGCCTCAGGAATGGGTTGCAGATGATGGATGTCCCACACCAGAAATGTACACAATGCCACTGAACTTACTAAAACTGTATACTTAACAATGGTCTGGATGATTTACGGGTGTGTACACATATATTCGTGCGTGCGTGCGTGTGTGTGTGTGTGTGTGTGTGTGTGTGTGTGTGTGTGTGTGTGTGTGTCACTGGCTTTCTGTATCCATGATTCTGCCTCCATGTATTTAACCAACAGCAGACAGAAAATATCTAGGAGAAAAAAAATTGCAATGATATTTTCTACATAGAGATTTTTTTCTTGTCACTAGTCTCTTAATACTAAATAACAACTGTTTTCATAAGACTGACATTGTTTTAGGTATTATAAGTAATCTAGAGATGGATTAAAGTGTATGAGGGGATATGCATAGATACACATGCACACATATATGTATACATAGGATGGCAATGTGACACAGTGACAGAGCACTCGCCTAGCATGTATGAAGCCCTGGTGTGGTGTGTGGTATCACATGCTTATGACTGAAGTTCAAGGTCGTCCTTGGCAATATGGCAAGCTCATATAGACTGGGCTATAATGAGGCCCCTCTAATATAGAAGTACATATGTGTGTGTATATCTATACACACAGAGGTAGATAGAAGATAGATAGATAGATAGATAGATAGATAGATAGATAGATAGATAGATAGATAGATAGGAAATGAAATGATCACGTTAAGGACGTTTGAAAGTAGCCATGTCTGAAGTGTCAGCTGGGTCCCTACAATGCTGTTGCCTCACTGTCCCCCCTGAGAAGATGAGATCAGACAAGTTCCAGGTGAGGTTGGAGGTGACACTAGTGTGACCACTCAGCAGTAAGGTGGAGTTGGCCGTGTCCATTCCTGCAGAATGGGTGCAGCTGTGGATAAGCTAAACACCTGCACACCTGCTCCACCATGGTCACAAAACCCAACTCCCAAGGGACATACACACAAAGCATCTGATATTTTAGCAAGGTTTACAGCAGGTTGATGCCATAGCACAGACAACTCCAAAATCTGTCTAGTAGAATATGATATAAATCTAATATAGATTTAGATCGAGTTTCTATAATAATCCTCTTGTGGCTTCACTGGCCTTGCCTTGTGATAGTGTGAGCTAAACTTCCTCTTTCCCGAACCAGGCAGCCTTGGGAAGCCATCACTGGCCTGCCTGCTGCTGTACATCTCAGGGCTATAATGAATCTGGGTTCAATCGGATGGAAGAAGCAAAGTGCTTGCCTTAAATATCCAGGGCTCCTGCTAGGCATTCACTCCCAAATCTATTTACTGTGAAGGGCAAGCTCACTTTGCAGGCTCATACCAGTGGCTAATTTGACTGCCTCCTGCAAATGGCCACCTGCCAGCAGCATCACTTAGACTAACGCTGGTCCTAAGGACAGTTGAAAACAATTTCTTCCCCCATCAACCTCTGTTGTGGTATTGTGTTCCCCAAAATATTGTGTACCTTAATAAACTTATCTGGGGTCAGAGATGGAACAGCCACAATATTAAACAGAGGTTAGGCAGTGGTAGCACACACCTTTAATCCTAGCATTCCAGAGACAGAAATCCCTCTGGATCTCTGTGAGTTCAAGGCCACATTAGAAACAGCCAAGCATGGTGACACAGCCTTTAATCCCAGAAAGCAAGCCTTCAATCCCAGGGAGTGGTGGTAGAAAGTAGAAAGGTATATAAAGCGTGAGGACCAGAAACTAGAAGCATTTGGCCTGGGTAAGATTTGGCCTGGTTAAGCATTTGGCCTGGTTAAGCTTTCAGGCTTCTAGCAGCAGTTCAGCTGAGACCCATTCTGGATGAGGACTCAGAGGCCTCCAGTCTGAGGAAGCAAGACTAGCTGAGGATCCGGTGAGGTGAGATAGCTGTGGCTTATTCTGTCTCTCTGACCTTCCAGTGTTCACCCCAATACCCAGCTCAGGTTTGTTTTATTAATAAGAACTTTTAAGATTTCTGCTACAAACCTCTGCAAAAGCAAGCATGTCCTTGAGGGGCTTCCGTGGAAAGCAAGAGGCTACCTACTAGCCACAAGAGCATAAGCCAGGAGAAGAAACCACTGTGTGGAGACTGAGAACAGGGGCCAGACTAGGGCTCGGGGTTTGAATCATAGCTTCACCAGCTACAAGCTGGGCCACACTCTCCAGTCCCAATAGCCCCTCCCATTATAATAACATATAACTTAAGTGTAAAAGTTGCATACCTGTCTTTAAGACATCCCATGAGGATAGAAGATAAGACATGTACAAGAGTACCTTCGTATAAGAATTGGGTAGGAAAACGTGCAAAGGGCATTTTCCAAAGCTTTGCTGTGGATGCTCTGGGGGTGAGTAGGCTTTTCCAGTTTTTAATGTTATATAAGAAGCCACTCACCTATGCTTCCATAAGGAACCCAAATAACCCCAGCGGTTCACTAAGCTGGACTTGGATGGAATCATTTCTTTGGATTATTGTAGGTGTTCTCTCTGGGTGAGCAGACATTTTTCCACATCTCCCTAAGAAAAGTCGCACAATGGTTTCTTGCAATCTCTCACGGTGCCCTCATCAGAGCAATTACCCAGCTCTCTGTATGTCTACAGGTCTGCTTCATCGTGTCTAGTGGGGCTCACTCACCCCTTCCCTGAGTGTGTACTGAACTAAACTTGAAGGAAGACACTCAGACCAAAGTGGACATTTTTACTATGAAGCAACTAACTAAACACTGTGAAAATGTTAACAACAACAACCCCAACATTTTCAGAAAGCCTTACATGCCTTAACTCACATGGATTTTACAGCTCTGGGAGGTAATATCTTCTTTTCCTTATCCAGGATGGATAAGCTGAGGCTCGGAGTGGCTAATGGCTTGCTCAACATGATGCAGTGAAGTACTCTAGTCTGTATATAGACTATACTGTTCATCTTGATGGGCAGTTTACCAGGAACTAGAGACACCTAGGGACACACTTCTTGGCATGACTGTGATGGTATTTCCAGAGAAACTTCAGTGAGGTGGGAAGACAACCCTTCCCTGGGAACATGGGGGGCACCCTCTTATGGACTGGGCTCCCCAGGGGAGTGCCAGCAGTCACCTCTGCTTCCTGACTGGGCTCAGTCACACTCTGTCACCCCAGCTTTGAGATGTTCTGACTACCATGCCTTATTCACCAGGATGGGTTGTCCCCTCAAGCCACGAGCCAGAATAAGCCCTTCCATCCTTGCTGGTTTTGTCAGATCATGTGCCACAGCAATGGGGACAGTGACTCATGCATAGGTCCTAGTTCCTTACTCTTTCACACCTTCCCTAATCGAAGCTACTACAATGGAGATTATCAGGGGGGAGTTAACTAGAAGTGGAGATGCGGGTCTTATCCCGCTCACAAACACATCTGCCTGTGCTAACCAGCACCAGGCATCCTTGGATCAGCAGCAATCACAACATCCCCGTACAAACTGGTCTAGATGGTCTGTAGAGGGCAGTTTGGGAGAAGAGCCTACTATATCGGGAAGCAACGGAAGCTGTAATGAGAATGGGGGAGTCTGGTGCCTCCCTGAGTGTGTGTCACTGGGGGTTCAGGATCACAAAAGAGCAATCTAAGAATCAGTACCTCCTCAGAAATGATGAGCGGCAACAGAGGACCTCACAGCTGCAGGGCAGTGCATCAGAGAGGCACTCAGAGGTACGGGGTACCTGAGCTCACTCACTTCAGCCAGGCTGGATCTCTTGAGCTATCCTCCAAACAACCCAAAGGTCCAGATTTTAACTGAACGCAATGCTTGGGAAAGAAACGTAAGATACTTAGGGCTGGCAAGATGGCTTAGCGTGTAAGAGTGCTTGCTGCCAAGGCTGATGACCTGAGTTCGAGCCCCAGGACCTATAGGGTTGTAGAGGAGCACTAACTCCTGCAAGTTATCCTCTGACCTCCACGCCGGAGCTCTCTCACATGCATACACATCCCCACACAAAATAAATAAACTAATAAAAAATATCGAGAAAAGAAAACTAAGACTTTGAGTCAAAGCATCAAATTCTATGAAATGCTATGAAATGATGTGATGTTTAATGTGTCCAAGTCAGTCTGTAATCAGCACGGGAGGACCGACTCCTTAATTACTCCAGGCACAGTTCACAAAGCCTGGAGGTTACACCAGAATGCCATACAAAAATGAAAAATAAAAACACCTGGCAAATTTCAAGGTGAAAATTATCCTTTCCAACTCACGGATGCAAACTAAAGAACTAATGGAAAAAATCTGTTATATATACTATAGAATTGAACACACACACACACACCCCAATATGGAAATACAGAGCTTAAAAGACTCACAACTGGATGCTGGAGAGATGACTCTCTGGTTAAGAACACTTCCTGCTCTTCCAGAGGACTGGAGTTCAGTTCCAGCACTTGTTTTGGGGTGGGGACGGGGCTCACAATTGTCTGTAGCTCTAACCCTGCAGGTAACCACACACATATACACATACACATGCACATAAATAAAAACACTATCTTTAAAAATATATATATAACATGCCCCACAGACTCACTGTCAAAAAAAAAAAAGAAAAAACCCGCAAATTCCTTGTTTACAATATAAAACATGAGATTTTTGCATGGCATTTTTTAATGTGATATTAAAAAAATCAGTCCTACTTCTTTCATAAAGGAACTCTTAGAGAATAAAAATTAATTTTGCAGAAGACCTTTCATTTGCTTAAGCCAAGATTTTTTTTCTCCTTTGGTATTTTAGCCAAATAGAATTCTTAGAAATGGGGGGGAAAAGAAAGCAAGAAGCATATTCCTGGAGCAGGGTAGCCTTTCAAAACTGAAAATGTTACGTCAACCTTTTTAATGTTATCCAGTCTTGACTTTTTAAATTCCCTTTCAAAATCCCACACAGTCACGCAATTCTGCCAGGAGAGCAAGTACCATTAGTCTAGATTCCGGTTTGCCGGATTATCATCATACACATAGCAGAATGGCTACAAAGGCAGTTTCTGGTAACTTCACAAAGATTGTTACAATGGAGCAGAAATGTTTCTATCTGTTGTTAAATTTTTACAGGACCAAAGGTTTAACTTAGGTTGTCTAGTTTAAATAATTTAACACTAAATCAAAGCATTTTCATAAAATTATTTAGTCAGAAGCATCTTTTTACAGTTTTTTGAGAAACAGTACTACGTACTGGGGAATCTGGCCAGTGGTTGAGTGCTTGCCTCGTGTGTAGGGAGTCCTAGGCTTAATCCTCAGCACTGCACAAAATCCAGGTATAGACATCTGTCTGTAATTTCAGAGTTTGGGAAATGGAAGCAGAAAGACCAAAAGCTCAACGTTATCCTTCACACATATAGAGATGGAGGGCAGCCTGGGCTGCATGGGTCCCTATCTCACAAAGCACCAACAGCAACACAGAAGAGTACTTTTCTTCTGGAAGGTGCCACAGGAGCCCAGGCAAGTGATGCTGAAGCCTGAAAGAACACAAGGCCAGGGAGTGGGAAAGAGAAACCTCGAACAGGAGAAGTCAAAGCATGGTGAATGGATGAAGAACAGGAAGAGGATGTGCCCAGCAGTGGACAGGGTTCAAGCTGCCAACCGATCCTGTATCTCTGAATGAGAAGTCCATGGAAGCAGATGGGCTAACCTCAACTTCAGATTTACCAGCCTGATGCCCCACTCAACCCTTCATAGAATAAGGAGACCATCACGAGTTCTTCTGTCAGATCTACC
>CABHPH010138613.1:0-17824 GCA_902168325.1 Peromyscus nudipes | reverse complement strand
CCAGGTGGTGGTGGCAAACGCCTTTAATCCCAGCACTTGGGAGGCAGAGGCAGGCAGATCTTTGTGAATTCGAGGACAGCCTGGTCTACAGAGTGAGTTCCAGGCCAGCCAGGGCTACACAGAGAAACCCTGTCTCAAGAAACAACACAGCACTTTGGAAATTAGAAAAAAGAGAGAACACTCCTAAGGTACAGAAACAGGCAACAGATTCCCAAATAGGACTTCAATAGCTCAGGAGATGAGAGTGGGGATTGAACTGGTGTACGGTGATGCATCAAATCAAACACATCTGCACAGCTAAGGAAGTGATCAGGAGAGTGCCAATACATCCCACCGCATGGGTGGGGAAACTTCCAGCCATCCACGTGGCAGATGAACATCTCATTCCCCAAAGAAAGACTTCAAAAAACCCAACAGCAAAGAATAAGCAACTCAACCGGTAAAATGGACAAATGCTCCAGACAGACATTTCTCAAAAGAAATACAGTCGTGGGCAGTGGTGGTGCATGCCTTTAATCCTACACTCAGGAGGCAGAGCCAGGAAGATCTCTGTGAGTTCCAGTCCAGCCTGGTCTATAGAGCAAGATCCAGGACAGGCTCCAAAAGAACACAGAGAAACCCTGTCTCAAAAAAAAAAAAAGAAAAAAAAGAAAAGAAAAGAAAAAGAAAAAGAAATACAGTCGTTTTTGTATGAAAAAAATGTTCAATCTCCTTAGCCATCAGAGGAATTCATCTCAAAACCTCACTGAAGCTGGGTGTGGAGGCCCAAGCCTTTAATACCAGCACTCAGGTAGCCGGTTCCAAACCAGCTGGGGCTATATAGAGAGACCCCATCTCAAAACAAAGCCAATACTACCACCAAAACCTGCACTCAGAGTCCATCTCATGTGAATCAGAATTGCTATGAAAAAATAAAAGAGAAGGACTTTCAGATACGTGGCAACGGTGGTCGGGTAGACAGTATTGCTGGTGAAAATGTAAGTTAATGTAGACACCGGGGGTTCCTCGAAATCAAAAACTAGAGGCTCCTCATGATCAGCTCCTGGGCTTCTACTCAAAGTGAATGAAGCCAGAAGCCACAAGGAACAGGTCTACTCCAGTGTTTACTGCAGCGTTAGTTACAGCAGCTACGCTATGGAGTCAGCTTCACTATCTGTCAACAGAAATACGGGTAAGGAGACTGTAGCATGTGTATGCTTTGGAATATTAGAACTAAAGATGAAAAAGGCCAAGTTACTTGCAGGAAAATGGATAGAACTAGAGGTTTTCATGTTAAGTGGAGTCAGCCAGATGCAGAAAGACACAGGTGGTATGCTCCCTTTCTTGTACGGAAGCTTGGGTGATAACAGTAATAAAATTGTTCATATCTATGACTTCTCAAAGAAAACAAGCAACAAAGATTTTAAAGGAATAGGACAGCTAGGGAAAGATGAGGGAAATGGGGGAAGAGAGGACGATGAGAGAGGGTAGCTAGGCAGTTGGATATGAACAAAGCATGAACGTGCCTGAATAGAGATGACACCATGACATTATTAATATGAAATAATATTCATTAATAATTACAATTATATGGAGCTGGAGAGATGGCTCAGTGGTTAAGAGCACTGACTGCTCTTCCAGAGGACCTGGGTTCAAGTCTCAGCACCCGCATGGAAGCTCACAACTGTCTGTAACTCCAGTTCCAGGGGATCCAACATGTTCACACAGCTATACATGCAGGCAAACATCAATGCACATAAAATTTAAAAGAATAAATATTTTATAACAATAATAAGAATTTACTAGAAAGGATTTTTTTTTTCTGAGACATTTCACTGTGTAGTCATGGCTGGCCTAGAACTCACTATGTAGACCAGGTTGGCTTTGAACTCACAGAGATCCTACAGCTTATCTTCCAAGTGCTGGGATTAAAGGTGTGCACCACCATGTCTAGTGGACTTTTTAAAAATGTTTAAAGGCCCTGTGACTGTCAGAAGACTGAAGTCTGATCCTCAGGGGTGCTTGTCCACTTTCTTGGGACATTAGTTTCTGGCAGCCGGACAGAGTTCTGAGAAAGGAAAATTCGTACCAAAGTTGCTTGTTTTTCTACTTAGTAAATGTGTCATGGTCCATTTAGATTAAGAGACAATGTGTTAACTCAGTCTGTCTAGAGGCTGAATAATGCTCTCTTCAGCATACACCCTCATTTATTTCACTGTTGACCACTACAAACGAGTACTTCCAGTTTTATTGTATTTCTTCTTTTTAATCTTATTTTTTATTTTATGTTTATGGATGTTTTGCCTACATTCCTGTCTGTGTACCACGTGCATGCCTGTTGTCTACAGAGGCCAGAAGAGAGCATCAAATCCCCTGAAACTGAGTGACAGAAGATTGTGAGCCACTACATGTGTGCTGGGATTCAAAGTCAAGTCAGCCCCGCTGACTCATTTTTTTAAAAAATTAAAAAATCAAATTATTTACATTTAAAAGTTTCTTATTTGAATTAAAAAGTACACATATTCCACTGTTTTTTAGTGGTAAAACTCACTTTGCCTTCTGAATTTTGTGTGTTGGCATCAATAGAACATGGAGGATTGCATTAGCAAGTCCACAGGAATCTGGTGCCAGTCAACCAATCACTCACTCATTTGCCTTCACTTTCTTTAGCCTAGCTTTCTTTGGCTTCTATTGTTTCCTTGTCTGTGAAAGTGGGTACCAGCCTTTGCCACCTACACCGCAGATACTTGAGGCCATTCATAAACTCTAAAGCACTGCGATATATTGCCATTCTTCATGTGTCTTAATACACAGGACTTCTATTTCTTTAGTAATACTTAAATGTGGTACCACCCTACAAAATGCCGTTCTATTCCCCCCCTCAGAAGACAGGAGTGCTCGATTAGACATAGAGTTCCATGGGTTGGACTGGGGACAGAGGGTAGAGAGCTTGCCTAGCTGGTACAAGGCACTGGGTTTTATCCCCAGCACCATTTAAAAAAGTGTTTCCAAAGCCCCAGCCAGCTAATTGAGAGGAACTATAGAGAACAAATGGTACTGGAGAACAATGCCGGCCGGGCCAAAGCTGTCCCCCCAAATCCCCAGGTTAAACAGACTTAAGCAGCTTCCACAGCAGGCCTTCCTGGGGAGGAGCCTAAGAGAATCACTCCCCACAGAAGGCTGGGTAAAGGGTGAAAGGTTAACAGGCCAATCCCAGGACAAGGTGTCAGGCCAAAGTAGGTATTTAGAACATTTGCTGAAGGACTTAGTCCACAGAGTTCTTTACTTCCAACAGCAGAAGTATTTAGCAAACAAGAAGGACTATTGTGTGGAGGAATTCAAGAAATCTAGTTGGGTCCTGTCTTCTCCAAGGGAACCAAGAGGGTTCAAATCTTCCCCTTACTTTAAGTAATTGCGGACACAAAGTGTTTGAACTCATTTTATAGCCTGAGAAACGGCATGCTATTCTAAGATTGCCTCCTAACTTTCACTAGAAGTTACTCTTCTGCAGACTGTCCAGCATGACTGCGATGTCCCCACGGCCGCTGGTCCCCTGCCACCTCACACTTCTAATACGACTTTTAATTTTACAGGAAAATGAGTTCTTCAGTGAAGCCTCGGTGTGGGCAAGAGCACGAAGAGGAGGATAAATTTAGAGTGTAGGGGGGAAAATGTAACAGGACACTTGTCCTCACAAACCCCAAAGTCAGAATAGTTTTCTCCCTTCGGGTTACGAAGCCTCAGGCACCAGATGTTAGCAATGCTTCATTCAAAGACGGAACTCTGTGGCAGTTGCATCATCACAGGGTAGACTTTAAGATTTATTTTAAGTCACGTCTGTGTGTGTGCATATATGCGTGTGAGTATGTTCACAGAGCGAAGTGCTCACAGAGGCCAAAGGAGAGCAGCAGGCCCAACAGAGGTAGAATTCCGGGTGGTTGTGAACTGCCTCATGTGGGTGCTGGGAACTGGACTCGGGTCCTCTGCAAGAGCAGCAAGTGGTCTTAACCACTGAGCCATCTCCCCTGACCTTTTGACAAAAGCATTTTTAAAGGGGTTTGTATAAGATACTCAGAAGAGTTCCTTGTTGATTTTTTTTTTCCCTAGTGTCCAAATTCTTGTATGAGCTTCCTGAATCCTGTGTGGTGGTATTGATGGGATGTGAAGGATCACATTAGCAAATCCATCAAATATGAGCTTACATTCATTTTCCAGTGATGGCTAAGACAGTCACACACAGGCTAACCCCATATTTCCTATACTGTCACATGAAAAATATTATTAGTATAGAACCAGATAAAAGGTAAACCCAAGGGGAAAGTGGCACAAATGTTTTGTCTTTCAGATAGTAAGACAGCTTAATGGTAAACAGAAGCCCGAAGTATGGGTCGTTTAGAAGATAAAACATCATAGAAACAGGGACAGGCCTGGACTCTCACCCTTAGTTCCATGAAACCCTTCTTGTCTCAGACCTCTTGGGATCAATGACACAAATTTAAAAGGTAGGGAGGGTTGGGGACATCACTCAGAGGTAGAGGGCTTGCCTAGCAGGAGTTCAATGCCATACCTTACTGTGCTGGCTGGTTTTATGTCAACTTGACACAAGCTGAAGTCCTCTGAAAGGAGGGAACCTCAGTTGAGAAAATGGCCCCAAGAGATGAAGCTGTAGGGCATTTTATTAATGAGTGATGGATGGGGGAGGGCCCAGCCCACTGTGGGTGGTGTTATCCCTGGGCTGGTGGACCTGGATTCTATACGAAAGCAGGTTGAGCAAGCCATGAGGAACAAGCCAGAAACAGCACTCCTCCATGGCCTCAGCTCCCACCCTGTTTGGGTTCCTGTCCCGACTTCCTTCAGTGATGGACTACAATATGAAAGTGTAAGCCAAATAAACCCTTTCCTCCCCAGCTTGCTTTTGGTTATGGTGTTTCACCATAATAATCATAACCCAGCACTGCAACACACAAATACATGCATGTGCTCATGTGCCAGCGCAGGTGCACCCCTGTCTCCCTCTCCCCCGCTGGGGGTTTAGGTGCTATTTGTAACAGAACAAAGCCATCCCCAGAGATCCCAGAGCCCTGGCTCTATGCTTCCCCACTCAGACTCCTTCTCTGTCTCAGGCTCCCTCCTTGCTGGATTGTAAGCACCCACTGAACTTCAGCAGACACGCTGACTTTGTTTCTTCCCCTCTCGCTCATCAGGAGACTGGAGGCTGATGAGACAAGTTCTTCCTGATGAAGTAATTGATGAGAAGGAAGGAGAAAACCCTGGAGGAAGCCCTCATGAGCCTTGAGCTTATGAGGAGTTCGAAGAAAGGGGAGGCAGAGGGGCTGCCTTTATCCAACAAATACTGGCTGTGTGGCCTGACAGACACTGTGGAGGTACTGGATAAAGACAAGAGAGATCCAGTTCCTGCCTTCAGGTCATTCATAAGCTACTGCAACCTCGTGACATAGACAGATTTTTACATCAGCAGAGATGAAGAAGAGGCATGCGAGGGTAGACTTCCGGCAGCAGAGGTTGCCAGCTAGCCTCCTCCTGTCGTTTACAAGCTGTTACCTTGACAACCAGTTATTAGTTAGTTTTATTTTTATGTGACTGAACAGCTTTGTGCAGCTCTGAGTAATAGCCACTTTATTAGGTAATTGTAGGAATTAATAAGATAAACTTCGTTAGAGTGGCTAGAGCTGCTGGTACTCAGCTGGAGCTCAGATGTGCACAGTCTTATCAAAAAGTAAGGATGGAATAATGTATAGTAAGGAGAGAATAATGTATAGGCTATCATTACATTCTTTTATTGCAAAGACTGGGACAATGGGGAGATAATAAAAATCACACATGTAGAGCCAGCAAGTGCACATGTGTGGACTATGGCACATCTGTGGAGGTCAAATGGGAACTTGTGGGATTCAGTTCTCTGCTATCAGCCTGTTGGTCCCAGGGATCAAACTCAGGTCATTAGGCTTGCGGATAACGCCTTCACTCACAGAACCATTTCACCAGCCCCCACATCCATCATTGCTTTCTGATGTGCCAATGATCTCTTGTGTTTCAGGTGTTCACAGATCTGCTAAGCCCTCAGGTTCAGACAGCGGTGAGAACAGACTCATCGTGAGGACCTCAGCTCATCTTCCTGAGGCACTCTTCTGTTTATACCCTGCTAAGGACTAGGAAGAGAGCAGCTGTGGGAATGGGATGTGTGCATGTGCATGTGTGCGTGCGTGTGTGCGTGTGTGCATACACAACAATGGGATGTGAGTCCAAATAATCCAGCTGTTAATCATAAACTTTAAATAAATAAATTTCCTGCATTGGTCAGTCCTGTGTTCCTATGAAGAAACACCCAAGGCAGGCTGTTTACAAAGAAACTCAGTCTCTGGGGTACAAAGTCCAGACCAGGCTTCTGGTGACAGGTTTGGCCTCTGGTGAGACCCTGATGGCAGGTGACATTGCAGAGGCAAAACACAGCTGGGCGGACAGGGGAGCCAGAGAGGAGGGAAGTCTAAGCTCAGGCTTTGTTTTCATCTTTTTTCAAGATTCTCTTATTATTTTATTTCTCTTCTGTCTCTGGCTATACCCCCTTTCATTGACAATAGGAAGCTGTCATTTTCTTATTATATCCATTAACTCATATTAATTGGTTTCAAAGGCTCATATTCTTAAGACAACCAACAGCACCAGAACTCCAGGAGGTGGCCTTTCCTTTCCAGGGCATTGTCCATTGCCCTCTATGGCCTCTTAAAGGACACCCACTTCCTCTCACATTTCCACACTCAGAACTAAGCCTCTAACACATGAACACTTGAAGGACAACACCCAGAGTCATGTCATTATAGGAAATATTAAAAACACAGGAGTTCAAGGGTCAAGACTGAGCAAAATTAAGCCAAGCATGATGGTTCTCACCTGTCATTTTAACAGTTAGAAGACTGAGTCATGAAGATTGTCACAAGTTTGAGGCTAGCCTGGGTGATATAGTGAGCTCCAGCCCAGCCTGAGCTATAGAGTAAGACTTCTCAAATCTATATACATATGATATTTTCATATATTGTATACTGTATTTACTTTAAAACTTATTATGGGGCACATGCCACAGCACATATATGGGAGACAGAGATTAACTCTGAGAGCTGGTTTTTTTCCTTCTGCCTTTACATGAGTCCTGGGGATTACATTCAAGTCTCAGGTTTGTATGGTTAGGTAGCAAGTGCCTTTACCTGCTAAATCATCTCACTGGCCCTGTGTGTGCTCGTGTGTGTGTGTGTGTGTGTGTGTGTGTGTGTGTGTGTGTGTGTGTGCATTCCCTCTGAACCTGGAATTCTTATCTTTCCAGCCAACATGCCCTGGTGAAGAACACAAAGTTTACATTAGTAGTCAGTCACATGCTCCAGTTCATGTGAGACTCAGTGTAATATCGCTGCTTTTGTGTGTACAAATGTCAACACCACAAAGAACAGGTGAGCTAGCATTTAGTGTATGAGAGTGGAGGTACACAAAGCACTCAGAAAGTGACTTCACTGGGCTCTAAGAAGCACACAGGACAAGCCATGATGTGTGAGAACTTGACTTTACCTTCCCAGGGATGTTTATGAAGTAAGTGGTTGATGGCACAGTGGCTGTCTAGCTTCAGGTGTGGAAGAAGTGTGCGTCTCACAGAAACTGGCAGATTATCTTCTGGACAGTCAGTTGTTAAAGATACAGTTAGAGTGGCATCTTTCCTTCATGTGAGTGGACATCCTCTGCTGCGCTGCTACCACACAGGCATTTTATAAACACTTATTAAACAAACAAGAAGAAATGAACAAGTCTATTAATATTGTTGTTGTTGTTATTACTATTACTATTATTTGTTTTTTTGAGACAGGATTTTTCTGTACATCCCTGGCTGTCGCAGAACTCTCTCGGTAGACTAGGCTGGCCTTGAAAGTGCAGGGACATTTCTGGAGGTCTCCTGAAGTGGCCACGGTGCGGAACAGCACGGCACAGACACTTGGGTGTCAGATCTCTTGAGTTCTAGTCTCAGGCTGACCACATGCTAGCTCCATGAGCTGGGGCCACTGCCTTCCCTGCTTTGGGCTTTTATAATTAGAGTGGGCATGTATTAGCTCTTCCTGCTGGGCAATTTTGGAGAATTAAACAGGTTAACACATGTCTATCAGTGGTGACAGTCAATGTTCAATAAATGCTTACCTAATTTCTTTTGTGCTCATGAAATATTTGTGAATGAATCCCTTATTCCAAGCCTAAAATCAGCTCTGTGAAGCTAAATTAAGCCTAAATTAAAATCTCAAGATATGTAGGCACACTTGCAACAGGAAATGGAAAACACAGAGCCCTTGTAGCGGGAAACCAAAATGGGGATAGCTGTATTTTCAAGAATGCAAGAATAATAGATGAGAAAACAAAGAGTCTGTTGATGAGAGAGCAAGCTGAAGTAGCTTTCAGAATGAAGTTATCAGTCATTCTGGCCAATGAGTCTGCTCTGTCATCTGGGGCACAGAGGAAAGTGGAGTGTGCTCTGGGTACCAGAATAAGTCATCTGCTAAGAGCTAGCTGTAACATGTGTTTATGTAGGTGTGGGAGGATGACCCCTCAAAATGCTTGCAGGACATCCACAGGTCACCCCTGTAAGCCTCAGCTTCTCCACGTACAAATGGAGATAGTACAGTACCTGTTTTCAAGGTCTTTTTGCCTATAGTAAACAGAACTGAAAGCCTAAGACATTTATTGTCCGTTCAAATTGTTCTAATCTTACCTTCCAACATCTTCACTTTTTAAATTTATTTTTTGGCATGTATGTGAATGTATGATATACATATATATCTATAGGTGTGTTCACATGTGTGGGTGTATACGTGTGTGCAGGTGTGTATGCATGTGTGTGGGCATGCATGTAAAGCCCAGAGATTTTCTTTCTTGTTTTTCACCTTATATATTGAGGCAGGATCTCTCATTTAAAAACCAAAGCTTACCACTTAGGCTAGTCTAGAAAGCTGGCTTGCTCCCAGCATCCACCATCTCCACCTCCTGTGTGCTGGGATCTGGTTCTTTATCCACTGAGTCACATCCCTAACCCTGCTTCCCACCTCTAACTGGTAAGTTTTGCTTTTCAGTTACCGTCACAGCCAGGTGGGGGTTAATCATGTCGATTCCCACTGTCTTTGCCACCAAAAAATTCTGTTAACAGAAGCCCAGGGCATAGTGTTCAGGGTGCTGCTCCTCTGGCCACCTCTGATTTAATTGACTTTTCAGTGTCACAACTCATTTTATGATACCCTTGGGCCAGGCATGCTTAAGATTCGGATCTTTAAGAACAAATCTGTGAACGATTCTATCAAGAGTGCAGCATGCACTACACAAAGCCCACAACAGTATCTGCAACAGCTCAACACAAGACTTACTCATATTTCTGCAACAAAATACCTAACATAGCATGGACCTGAGGGGTTCTAAGCCACCCTACATCAGGTCAAACCTGTTTTCACTTCTAAATGAGTTATGAAGGAAACGGGCTGCACTGATAGCTCATTCAGTGAAAGTGTCTGCAGTGTATGCATGAGGACCTGAGTTCCATCCCAGCACTCAGCATGCAATTCCAGTTCCAGAGAGACCAAGACAGGCAGATCTCTAGGATGAGCTAGTCAGCCAGTGTAGGCTCATCAGTGAGCTCTAGAGACATTGTTTCAAGAAACAAAGCCAACCAAAGAAAAGAAGGTAGGTGGTACCTGAGGAACAATCCCACTGATCTCCACACCCACATGTACACATGCATGTGCAACACACACACACACACACACATACACACACAGAGAGCTAGTCACATATATCCCCCTACAAACAGGAAAAAAGAAAACCTTTTCTGAATATTGGAGATTTCAGAATTGCTGAGGCCGGTGGATCTGTTGCTTATGCTTTTGGGTTTGTTTGTTTGTTTGTTTGTTTTTGAGTGTATGTGCGCATGTATGTATGTGCATTTGTGTATGTGTATGTATACATGTATGTGTGTGTGTAGGGGGTGTCCCCTCCTGCAAGCTCTTCACCACTGACCTGTGTTCATCCCTCCCTGTAGTAAACCCCCTCAGCTACATATTCTCCCTGACAGATACAGTACAGAGTCAGTGTGGTGGGAAAACATTTGCCCAGGGCCACCAGAGGAAAAAAAAAAAAAAAAGAAATGAGAGACCAGGGCAAGTCTCAGACAGTGCTTGCCGGGTGGAAGCTGGAAGGGCAGCAGGAATGGGCTTAACTTGGACCAAATGCCTCTGGCTGCTCCTGGCAATTTCTCAGGCCCTTGCCCTGTGAGGAGTGATAAAAACCCCTCCTGAGAGGCTGCTCTCAAGTGGCTGTGTATGCCTAAACACCCAATGTCCGGATTTATTAACTCCATATCTCTCAGCAAGGCACTCATCTCAGACCTACCACAGGCCTACCGTGGCTCCTGCTTGGGTGCGAGGCGGTATGAATAGGACTGAACGGGCCGGCCCAATAACCCGTTGACTAACACCTGTATTAGTCCTCCATGGCTAGGGGTGAACTGCTGTCGGACAAGCGGTAATCCCATAAGCTGCTCATTTGCATATCCTTCGTTAGCTGATGAAAATTTGAAGACGGCGAGTCTGCAGCTGCTGAGCCCATTCCTTCACACTGCTGCCTGGGTGGCTTTGGGGACGAAGTCGTGGGTGGATGTGTGGTTTACATATATGGAAGGGATTAAGAGTTTTACAATTTGTATGCACTGATGTTGCCACCCTCTCCCTTCTACAGCCCAGTAATTGGATGGGAGGAGAAATGGCAGGGCTGTTTACTCATGAGCAGGATACTAGAGATTCAATTTTGCCTCCTTTGGCTCCCTCGCCTTTGTGAGGCAGGCCTGCTTTGTCTACTTAGGCCCTGAGCACTTCGAAGGAACACCAGTCTCACCAAGGCGATCAAGCCACAAAGGGATGCTGGTCACTGGGGCCCCCGGAGGAGAAAAATACTAGAGACTCAAGTACTACTTGAAGGCAGCCCCATCCTGCCTCAACCAATCCTGGAATTGAGAGCAGGAGATAATGGAAGTTATAAACACTTCTGGGGACTTTTTTGATTATTTTATTAGGCCTCCAAGTTTGGGATTAACGATCCCGGGGCATCAAACGCACCGCAGACCCCTTATCCGGGAAATGAATGGTTGAGACATTTCGGAGACTGCACAAAGCAATTTTTGTATCTGCTGGGTTTGCATAATATTAATAGGCTGAAAAAAAATAACCCTAAGACAAAATCCACTTCCTGTGCTGTTTGTACAGCTGGAGATGGAGCCCCTTGAGGCCTTGGTGACGTTGGGGTGTACCATTGTCTGGCTCCTTACGCCAGCTCGTATTCCCACCGCTACTGTCTTTAGCAAATCAGGACTGACCCATTCCCAAGACTTTGAAGTAGAACATTGTCCCCAAAATGCGTGATGCGCCACAGCCAGGGTGGTGCATATTCATCAGGGTGCCAATCTGCAGAGGGAGGTGAGGGTGTCTACTGCAGAAGGGGGGAAAATGAGCCTGAGCCCAGAGCTTCGGAATATACGGCAAGAGCCTGCAGATTAGGGCACTGAACTTTTCTTCATGAAGTACCAAAGAAGCCTTGGAGAGGGTTTCAGCTCCAGGAAGGTTTATTTTATATAGCATAACAACATTATATAATAAAGATAGATTTAAACTAATAGAAATGAAACAAAAACATAACAAGAATTTGGGGTCAACTGCCATCTGGAGTGATCTGGGACTCTTGAAGGTGTTTTGTTTTGTTTTGTTTTTGCTAGTAAGTCTTGGCTTTTTAAGACGCATTCTGTTCTCTTACAACTTTTCTTCTTTAGCTTTGCTGGGGCCCAAGGGGTCTGCTTTCAAATCTTGGCTTTGCTAGTTTTTAGCTGTTATGCCTTGGGAACTTTAACCAAGGCCTGCCTCTATTTCCTCATCTGCAAAATGGAGTTAAGAATGACACCTTCCTCCTAAGAGGAAGAGCCTGTTCAGTGTTCTGACTGTCACTGCTGTTAACTCATTGCTGACCCATCTACCTTGTTGTTAACTGGTAGTATGTGCTCAGAGCTCAGGGACAAAACAAAACAGTCAGGTAAGAAAGATTTAATATTGACTTGTGCAAGTATCCTCCTGGGTACTTAAAAAAAATCGTGTGTGTGTGTGTGTGTGTGTGTATGTGTGTGTGTGCGCGCGCGCACATGCATGTGTGTGATGCTTTTGTGAGTGCAAGCACGCCCATGCTGTGGTAAAGGTGTGGAGATAAGAGGGCAACACTTTGGAGTCAGTTCTCACCTTCCACCATGTTTTGTGTTGGAGGCAGGTCTTTGTCACCATTTCTGCTTCTCTATCATGTACTCCAGGTTAGCTGGCCCATGAGCATCTGTGTGTTTTGTTTTGTTTTGTTTTGTTTTGCCGTGTGTTCACCTCCCATCTTACTGTAGGAGTGCTGGGATTACAATTGCCCACTACTGTATCTAGCTATTTATGTGGATTTCAGGGATCTGAACTTGGATAATCAGGCTTATGTGGTAAGCACTTTTCTGATGATTACTTAGGATTCATTAACTATTTTTTAAAGTTTCCTCTAGGGGTGGGGTTATTGTTCCTGGTTACAGGTGGATATGAAATGGTCTCCTTTATAAAAAAAAGCTGACACCTTAGTGTGGAAAGCAATACAAAACACCCTCAGTTGTCTAGTGACTTCACAATACACTCTATGCTTGATGAATTCACTGAACAGCCTCAGAGCTGTTGACCTCCCTCAATGGAAGATGATGTGATGTGCAGACATTAGGGGAAAAGACATCACTTAGCCAGTTCAAAGAACCTGCTAGACTTGCATCTCTCAGCACTCTTCTCTAGGCTTCTGTACCCAGATTTCCCTAATTTAAGTAAGCATTTGACACCTAAGGAGAAAAAGGAGCACCAGAACTTACATAGGAAGACTTGGCCAAACAAAGCCCAAGACTGTATGCCACACTTTGTCCAAACCCTTGTGTTTATATGATGAAGTTATTCTAGATGGCAGAGTCCTGTTAAGCTAAGGCAACACTAATATATGACAAGCTTCTCAAGACTAGAGATACAGATGATGCCATAACAGAAATAGTTCTTTGGTTGACTTGCTCATTAATTGGCTCATAGATTCAAAGCATTAATCAAATACTAGGATCGGGGCTATGGCACAGGCTTAGAAAAACTAGGGAACCTCTACTTAATTTAGGATCATCATAGCTCCAAGTTAAAACGACCTTGACACATGAGGTACTTTTGCACAGTGGAGGAGGGCCATTATGGGCAATCAGAAAGGGAGCCCACTCAGACAGACTCCATTTTCTAGCTCTCCAGCTTCCCTTGCAACTAGGTTGTGATCACATGACTAAGTTTTGATCAGTGAGATACAACTATGCTTCTTGGCCTTTCTTTATCTTCTATATTTCTTTGAACAAAATCAGGATGACTAGATCTTACCAAACTTCATGTCTCAGGGATGATTGAACAGAGAACTAGAAAGATCCTAAGATTAGAAGGAGGGGTTCCCCAAAGCAGTGCAATGATTACTGTCCATGAACATCTTTATTGGGTGATTTAAAATAATTAACTGTGTTTATTTTATATCTTTATTTTTTATTGTATGAATATTTTGCCTGCATGTATGTCTGCTTACCACGTGTGTGCCTGATCCCTGTGGAGATCAGAAGAGGGAAGGTATCAGATCCCCCAAAACAGGAGTTACAGGTGGCTGTGAGCTATTGTATAGGTGCTGGGAATTGAACCTGGGTCTTCTTCAAAGGAAGCCAGTGCTCTTAACCACTGAGCCAGCTTTCCAGCCCCTAATTAGCTGTGTTTCAACTAACTTTATTTTGAGTTTTTGTCATATAGAGCCAGCCATAAATAATACAATTAATGTTGAAGTGTTTGATCTATTGTGGACACTCTTCTTTTCAAATCTCTCTCTCTCTCTTTCTTATTGACAGGGTTTCTTGTAGCCCAGACTGGCCTTGGCCTTCCTCTGTAGCAAACACAACCTTGAAATGCTAATCCTCCTGCCCCACCCCTTCCTTCAAGCGTTAGGCTCTTGGGCATGTGCCATGACACCTGGTTAGAGCATTTTTCCTAAATCTAAATATCAAACAATAAATTCCATACATGTGCTCATGTTATCTCTAGTTCAAAGTTGCAGAGAAAGTTATGGTACAAGCCAGATGATAATTCTGTGGGAGCACTTTGTACATCAAAGAGGTCTATCTAACATGAGTCCAGGCCTTGGCGCACATGGCCACACCCATTCTAACCAGGCTTGCTCCTGCTCTTCCCAAACCCTCCTTCCACGTGCTTCATTTTCAAGCTCCATCAAACCAAGCATGCCATACACGTCTCTAACTTTCCTAGTGACAGCGGAGAAAAATACACACGGACTCTAACAGTAAATAGAAACAGACCCTCAACTGCACCTAGGAAAAGTCCCAAATCTCTTGGGAGAACCACATTTTATCTGTAAAGATTAATGTGGTTTTTCATTGTCCTCTACTGTGTACTCTTGTTTACATGAATCAGACTTTAGTGTTCACCCCTAGGAGGTGTAAGACTTCAATCCAAGTCTGGGAAGGAAAAACTACAGTTGTCTTCTCTGTGGGTTTTAGGGTTTTTTTAAGATTTATTTTTATTTATATGTGTGTTTGGGTATATAGGTGTGCATGTATAGGCATGCTTGTGTTTGTATGTATGAGTGTGTGTTTATAGGCATGTGTGTGTTTGTGTGTATGGGCATGTGTATGTATAGGTGTGTACATTGTGTATATAGGCATGTGTGTGCTGGGGATGCTGTAAATGTGTTTCTCTGATTAATTGATAAATAAAATGCTGATTGGCCAGTAGCCAGGCAGGAAGTATAGTGTAGGCGGGATAAGAAGAGAGGAAAATTCTGGGAAAAGGAAGGCTGAGTCAGGAGACGCTGCCAGCCGCCACCATGAGGAGCAGGATGTAAAGTACTGGTAAGCCTGAACCACGTGACAAGGTATAGATTTATAGAAATGGGTTAATTTAAGATATAAGAACTAGATAACAAGAAGCCTGAGCCACAAGGCCATACAGTTTATAAATAATATAAGCATCTATGTGTTTATTTGGGTCCAAGCAGCTACGGGATTGGCAGGTGAGAGAGATTTGTCCTGACCGTGGGCCAGGCAGGACCAGGAGATAACCCCAACTACATGTATGTGTGCATGTATGTGTGTGTCTGTGTGTATAGTTGTGTGTGTTTGTGTGTGTACGGGAGTATAATAGGTGAGTGTGTGTGTGTGTGTGTGTGTGTGTGCGCGCGCGCGCTCATGCTTGAGGAGGCCAAAAGAAAGCACCACTTCCCTGGATCTAGAGTTACAGGCCTTTATAAGCCACCAGATGTGGATGCTGGGAACCAAACTCAGGTCCTCTGCAAGAGCAGTATATACTCTTAACCTCTAGCCATTTCTCTGGCCCCTCTCTCTGCTTTTCTATGGTGCCTCTTGTATTAGCAGTAGAAGAATAACAATAAGAGGAAGAGGGAGGAGGAAAAGAAGGAGAAGTCATCATCATCATCCATGGACCTTTTTCTCTTTAGCCTCTAAGGTCATATGCCCCTCCATGACAGCAGTGAACACATGAGATTGAACCGTTGTGGAACAGGAGGCATCAGAGAAACAGCTCTCTTTCTCTAGTTTCTAATATTTAGGATTCAGGAGACTCATGAAAAATTTGCACCACTACCACTCATAAAATCACCATGTTAAGCCTGCCACTATGCCTAAGAGGTTAGACAGAATGGAGACAGGGGTCTGTATCCAACAATGAGTGTCATTCATCTTATCAAAAGAGAGACAGGCAGGGGCTGATGGGACTTAGTGGTTAGGAGTACTTGCTTGTTCTTGCAGAGGACCTGAGTGTCCTGAGTCACAACTTCCTGTAGCTCCAGCTGCAGGGGATCTGACACATACTTTTGGCACCCACAGGTACCTGCATGTACATCACACACACACACACACACACACACACACACACACACACACACAAATAAATAAATAAATAAATAAATAAATAAATAAATAAATAAATAAATAAATAAATAAGTCTTTAAAACAAAAAGAGAGAGAGGTATGGCTGGGGAGATGATAAAGTAATTGCTGTACAGGCATGAAATCCTGAGTTGAATCCCCAGAACTCAGAAGCCAGTGTGGTAGCGTGCTTATAATCCCCGTGCTGGGGAGGCAGAGACAGAAAAACTCCAGGGATTCACTGGCCAGCCAGCTTAGCTTACTTGGAGAGTTTCCAGGCCATTGAGAAGTTCTGTCTTAAAAAACAAGCTGGATGACTTACAAGGAACAATAGAGTATCTGAATATATCCTCTACCTGCCAAACATATGCGCACGTACATGAACACTCCTGTCTGCACACACAAACACATATGCACACAGGTGTGAACACACACACACACACACTCACATACATGCACACATATGCACCCTGCATGCACATACACACACATGAACACACACAGAGGCAGCTTTATGAATGATAGGCCTCTGAATTCACCTGTTACAGTTTAATTTGGCCTGGAGTAACATGGCAGGGTGTGAGTGCCTCCACGTGTGTGGCTTACTACACCCCTAGACTGGACCCTGAACCCTCTACCATGTAGAAGGAGAAAGACAATCACCTTGAACTTGAGTTGGCCCGGCCTGGAAAATGCACTGCCAAGGTCCCAGAGTCTTCGAAGTATCACTGCTGCTAAGCTCTGCAATCCCACCTTATCAAATGCCCCTCTGCCCCACGTTTTCTCTGGCCTGTCAGCACTGTTTACTGCAAAGCAGGGGTCTTATCTTTATGGATCACTTAATTTATCTTTTCTTGACTTCCCTGGCACCGTCTGGTGCCGTGTGTCCGTCTGTTGAGGTTGTCATGACTGGTTTGCTCTTGAGATAATAGGGGCAGCAGGTGGTGTGACTAAGTCAACCCTGTGCAGAATGGGGACCCAGTCCCTGTCCCTGTCTCAACCTGCCAGTGTGTCTACACCCCCCCAGCTGTTCCACATTAAAGCAGTCAACTGTGACTTTACAGTCCGAGTTTTACACAACTGTTTTACAAACCAGGAAGGAGGTCTTTTGTCACAAATCCTTTGTCAGCAGGAGAATGGGGGGGAAAGAAAGCCATTTGGAAGACTTGGTGCATTTTAATGAATATGCAGATAGGTGGACACACATCTTCTGTGGCTGCTCGGGAGGTTTGGGTTAGGGTGGCTGGCTGCCTGGTAAGAAGAGGGAGGAGGAGGCCAGGTTCTTGCTCTGGGGACGATTTATGCAGAGGACCAATGACTCTGTCAGCACTAGCTTCTGCTTCAAACAGAGCCTCTACTCCATGAAAGCCTTCCTTCCTTTTGTAAAGCAAAGATAAGGGCAGTTAGTTAAAGCCCTGCGTCTGGGGGTTAGTATTCTGGGGGTGGATGGCATGTAAGTGTGGGAAATAGCAAGAACATTATGACTTTGAGACTCAAAAGCCAAGCGCCTTTATGACTTAGGGTTTATAATCTTGCATGAGAAGGAAACACTTACATGAATGTAGGCTGTGCTAAGCAATGCTGACGGAACTAGGTATCAGCAATATATCCAATCTGCATTCCTTTGATATGGCAGCTATCTCTATTAACTAGAAGCTAAGCTAAAATGTTTAAATAGGTCTCTCTCTTCCTCTCTCTGTGGCCTCCTCCCTATCCCTCTCACCCCACCCCACCCCTGCCACACTTGGGTCCTACAATACACGGCAAAAGGGAATGACCAAGCTTAATGCTGTGGGGATA
>CABHPH010138612.1:52373-81134 GCA_902168325.1 Peromyscus nudipes | reverse complement strand
CCAGGGCTTGGTCTAGGACTTCTTTATTATGGAGGTATTTCCCTTCAGGTTCAGTTTATGCAAAGAACAGATATGAGAGGCTCTGCCTACAGCCTTTATAATCTTCAGTTAGCCCTGGACCTTCTTAGGTGATAAGGACCAGATAGATGAAGGCCCCAGGACAAGGAGTGGCCCTGTGGCTGCCTTCTTTCCTGAAATGGGTGGCCTTTAAGAGCCCCGAGGGGGCAGAAAGGCAGGCCTGCTATCACTTCGGCTACTGTCATTGTGTGGGCAGTTCCAAGAATGAGGATGGCCTCCGAAGTCCGAGGGGCCAGGAAGGAGGGTGGACTTGGGTGTGACTCTTTTTCTCTCCTTGTTTGTAATACCCGAAGGACAGAAGTTCATTTTGGAAACTGTTTCAGGCCTAGCGTGGTACCCACAAACGGAAGTCCTCAAAAAAATTCGCTGAACCGGCAGCACAGGCTGCTCAGTGGGTGTAGCGAGTGGAAGGGTTGTTGAGTAAAAGTTGTCAGGTTTCTGTGGGCGGGGTTTGGAATAGTATCCAAGAACTCGGGATTCAAATGGGCTGAGCTGATCTGCTCTTCCTGGGCTGTGCCATTTTCTGATCATTGCGGACTCTTAATTTATTAGCCCAGGTCAATGATAACCTTTCTACACATGGTAAATTTGAGGGGAAAGTAAAGTTATCCAAGCTAGGCTGCATGATGGGCCAGGCAGTGTAATGTGGTGGGCAGGCTGAGTCCATCCCTAGCTCGGGTGGCAACGTCTCGCCACGAACATCTCAGGTTGTTGGGTTTCATCTCTCCTTGCTGAGGCGAAACACTCCAAGCTTGGGAGATTCTACTAGTTCTTCTCATTCTGTCCATGCCTGCATGGCAGCATCCCTTGAAGATCATGAACGCTAAAAGGGGGTGGCAGAGCCTTAGTAAAGACGGAGAATTAGTTCATAGCATTGGGAATCAAGTGGCTGTCTATGGTTTGCTTAGTGTAGAAGAGAGGCAATCGCATTCGGGAGTCTGGAGGGAAACGAGAATGGCTTTTGTTCTTACGTCACCTAAGATCTGGAACCCATAAGGAAAAATCCTTACCTGACTGAGGTGGGTGGGGCAAGCAATGCTCAGGGCAGTCACATACTTGCCTTAGTGTTGGCTTAGTATTGTGGGGAGTTTGTCCTGTGTGAGAGAAGCCCTTGTATGTGTTGGTGTTTGGCAGATTGCTTACAGCAGCGTTAGCTGACAGATATATAATACAAGGTGCTTGTGTGATTACTAATGGCCCCACTTAAAACAAGCTAAAGAAACAGCATTAATTTTAACAGTGTGTTTAATTCAGTTTATTCAAATATTATTTCTACATGCAATTCATTTTCTAAAATATGTTTACAATGCAATGACTTTGGTTGCTTTTTTTTGGCAACAAGTCATTAAAATCGAGAGTATTTTATACCTAGAGCATGTCTCAATTAATTGAAGAGGAGCCACCTGGGGCCATGCTTTTTGCTGTGAGGGCCTGCTGAATGCTGTCAGTTACTCTTGTTTGTATGATAAGCCATCCAGTGATTATTAGTTCCATTAGTTCCATTCAGTGATAGGCTCTGTTCAGTCACCATTAGTGCCATTTTTAGTTGAAGAAATACTTTTTAGTGTCAGGAACAATGCTTACCAAAAAGTATTGAAGAAATGATTGTCTTTCCCCCTCTGTAAAATGACATCATTACTTGTATTTAAAAAAGAAAAATAGGTAGTGTGTTTGAGACCTGCATCTCAGATGACCTAGATGTATTACACACACACACACACACACACACACACACACACACACACACACACGCTCATTTGCATTTTAGCTGGGAGAATTTGAGCCTTGGCGAGCTCCAGATCAGTTGACAGTCATTGACACAGTAGCAGGGTTTGACTCGAGGGCCAGCTGCCTTCCACCCCAGGGCTTGTCATAACATTTAACCATCTTCCCACCTGTCTGTCACCGGGCAGTGGCCCCCGGGGCAGCGGTGTACCCACACTGTGCATGGTGTGTGCAGTTCTCCTGTCACAGTGAGAACGCCGGTTCAGCATCATAACAAACAAGGGCGGGCAGCAACGCTTCTCCAGCGGAGAGAGCCCTGTCTTGTGTCTGTGACGAGAGAGGACAGTGTATGTCCCACTTGCCTGAGCTAGTCTTGGTTTTCAGTAAATGGCTGGGGCCCAAGTGTCTGTTCTCATATTAAACTACCTGCCTACCTCCAGCAATTGTAAAAGGCTTAACAAGGCTTAGGATCAAAAGGTCCAAAGTTCTCCACTTGATCATCTGGAAATGGGTCTGTGCTACAATAAAAGAAAAATAATGCCATAAGCTCAAATCCAGGGCCAGGGCCAGAGCTCTCGCTGTGTTTTCTCTTTCTCTGTGACCATTTAGAACTCCGTGGAGTTTTATGCCGTTGCTTTTTATTCAGCTTATTCTATTTATTCTTCTCACTGTTAAACTTACATTTTGAAGTATTTTGCAAATACCCTACCTATCTTTTTCTCTTCCTTTGCTTGGGGATAGTAGTGGGACCAAGTGAGTAATTACTTCATTTTAGGGTCCACATTTCTACTCATCCTTTTATGGCTTGTGTACCTTAGGGGTGACCTATTTTCAAAGGGTTTTTAGTCCCATGCCTTAATTTTCATGTCAATTATACTATTTTTCTGGGTTTTTTTTTTTTTTTTTTTCTAAAATGTCATTAGTAATTGCATCATTTTTCTTATCCTTTTTTATAATAGCTGAATTTTATTATAAAACCGTAATTGTTAAATCAATCAAGTACTAGTAAAAAGGTTAATTTTTAGAGCAATGAAATACAGCCTACTATGATGTGTGTGTGTGTGTGTGTGTGTGTGTGTGTGTGTGTGTGTGTGGCTTGCCCTGTGTGTATAGGTAGGTTTACAGTTGATGTTGGGTGTTTTCCTCTATCATTTCCGGCCTTACTTTTTGAGGCAGGGAGGCAGGGTATCCCATTGATCCTATTTGGGCTAAGCTGGCTGGCTAGTGAGCCTCGGAGATCCTGGTTTCACGGCCCCCAGTGCAGACGTTATAGACACACATGCCACTGTATACAGCTTTGACATTGTACTGGTTCATTCTTGCAGCAAGCACTTTATCCACTGGGCTATCTTGTTTTTTTAAGTAGATGATACCTATAAGGAGATTGACTGGAAGGAATTCCTGCTGTTATGTTGGTCAACGGTTTCTCCCTTCAGTCAGTGAACTAAAATGCATAGGAAATAGTTCCCATATTGACAATTCTAAAATGTAAGTCTTTTAAACATTATAGATCCCTGAGACTTTATGTAACATTCTGTATATATAAACTGGTTGTACTGTTACTTTGAAATGAATAGGGTCTTTTCAGCTAGTCTTAGACTTACTGTAGTCATGGGTGAATGCTAGCTTATGGCCTTATCTGTGGTCCCCAGATGTGTGACACTCAGATGTTGACATTAGGAACTGCACATGGATTTTCAGCACTGAAACCTATGTACACACAGGTATTAGTGGCCAAGCAGCTTATGGCACCACTGAGTATGTGGCTGTGTGTGTGTGTGTGTGTGTATGCTTAAGTCACTGGCAGTAGAAATGAGCCTGCTTCCTTTGACAAAGATCATACACCAGTACGTAAGAGTTAAAAGGTCTAAATGGGGCTATCCGTGCTGGGAAGGGCTCTTCTGGATGGGTTGTGTAAAATGCCATTATGCTTGCCTAGGAAGGTTTTACAATGCTTCCAGCTGCAGTGTGGGCAGAAGCCATAGGAGACTTGTTCTTACCTATATCTGTGGAGTGGTGGGTTGTACCTGGCACTTAGTAGGAGTAATGAATAAATACTATACAAATGAATGATGGAAAGATAATGTGGAAGATATCTGATCTGTATTATTCATTATGTGTCTTAAATATATTTGGGAATAATCTCCCATAAATAATTAAATACTTCATAAACTAGTGATGGTAACGGAGAAAAACAGCACTTTATGGAGCCCCACGCTGAATCATCTTCTCTGCCTAAAGTTTGCTCTGCCTCCCTGTACCTGAGTTTCCACGAAGCTGTCCTAAGCATAGTGAATTTGCTGTGGGGAATAATGACTGAGTCAAGAGATGTCCCAAGTGTGGTGTGGTGAGATGTGCTAGACTGTTGTGCAGGCTTAATAATAATTACCATGATCTTTAATGATAACAGTTCTTAATGTGTATGATTATTGTTAATAATGATGATATTTAATAATTATACCCAATACTTATTATCTTAATAATAATAATTAGCACATGGGAACCGGTTGCACCATTGTATTATCTTTAGAACAAAAACCTAGATCTATGGCCTAGGAGTCTGCAGAGTGTCTGCCTCTCCTCTCTGCTTTCCAGATCCCAGTGAAGTCAGGAGGCACCTAGGGTCAGAACAGGAGGGCTTCTGGGAGCCCTCTCTGTGTTCTGTGCATTGGGCCCATTCCCAGTCATTTTATAGAGGTCTTGTTTTCATTATGGAGGGCCTGTACCAAGACCACCACACCCTCCAGCTCTCCCTCTGCCTGCCCATGTATCCTTCATAACATTTGTGTTTTGTTGCACAAAGAAAAGACCCAGAGCAGACCCTCATTCCAGAATGTACTAATTTGTGTGAATTACGTGGAGGCAGAGTCCATGTTTATTGCTTGTACATTGGTGAATCTTTGATCTTCTTCTGTCTTGGCTATGTTTAGATTTAAATGCCTGTTTTTTTTTTTTTTTTTCTAAAAAATAAAAAAAAAGTTTAAAAAATGTTTGGTGAATTAAACATTTTTAAAGCTTTTCACACTTTGATACAAAGCAGAGAAATATTTCAGTGACAACAGATTTCAACAGATTTTCAAATAGTCTAATTTGCTTTATTCTTTAGGGTAGTTTATGTTTTCTACTCTGCAAACACTGGAAAGTACTCTTTCCAGGGGTAACTTGTGTTCATGTATCAAATAATTCCAAGGAGATGAAGTTTGCATTTAGCTGTATGTTTTATATTAGTTAAACATTAGTTGAGATTTTCATGATCTGTATTTTTTTTTTTCAGACTCACTTGATGGGTTGTTTACTGAAATTAAAAAAAGAAAAAAGCCTAGGAGAGGACTTCTTTTGAATTCCTGTTGACTTTCCTATATACAGTCCTATTCCTATATAGCATCTCAGGCCTGCAAATCTAACATGCCTCCTTATTGGGTACTGTAGACGAACAACTTGAAAATAAAGTTCTAGACCAAAGCAGAGCTGAGCTGAAAATACCAGTGCTAGGTAGTGATGATAACAGTGGACGGTCCCCTCGACTGGGCCATGTGTTCAGACACTTCTGATTGGTATAGTCTACCTTTTAGTCACTGGCATTGGAGGTCTTCTGCCCCTGCTTCTGCCCCTGCCCTCAGCAATGCTTCTGCGATGGGGTAGTCATTATAGAGACGACTGCTCTCCTCACCTGTAGGCTTACGTGGGGCTGTTATCGATCAGGCCTGTTCATCCGACCTATCCCTGACCCTAGCTGACTAGCTCGTACAGCTGCCTTCGCTCTCACCCTGGTGGTCCAGATCGCCTTGTAACACCCGTGTTTTTGCTGTTGGATTGTGTCCTCGCAGGTTTGATGATTCCTGTCTTCTGTGTGGTGGAGCAGTTGGATGGCTCTCTTGAATATGACAACAGAGAAGAACACGCCGAGTTCGTCTTGGTGCGAAAAGATGTGCTTTTTAGCCAGCTGGTGGAGACCGCGCTCCTGGCCCTGGGGTATTCCCACAGCTCTGCAGCTCAGGCCCAAGGTATTCCTTCATCTCTCTTTCCTCCCCAGCCTCCTGTGTGATCTGAGGAAGAATAGGTTCCCCCAAACAAGGGCTGCAGAACACTTGGCTGCATTTGACAGCAGGCAACAGCAGTCCTGCAGAATCTTGTTTTCTCCTTCTGTGAAGCATTTGACTAGCACCTCGAGAGCCACCCAAACCGACTTGTATTTCAAAGCAACCGGCATGGTGTTTTTGCATTCATAACTCTCTGATATTTTTGCTAAGTCAGCAAATTGGTGTTCTCAGGGCCAATGCTGAGCTATTTGACCCCTGACTTATCCAAACTTTAATATATGATTTATAAGCATATGAAATGTATTTATTTGCTGCCTTGGGCCTATGGTTTCTGCAGTTTTCCATCAGGTTTTAATTAAACAGAGAAGCAGTCGCATCTTCTGTACCTTTGAAAACGGCTCTACAGTTTTGATGTGGTCCATTCATTAAAAAAAAAAATCACTTTCTTTGTAATCACTCCTTTTTACCTATTTAATTAACTACTCAAGTTGCATAATTATTTTGGTAATACCGAGGAGCTTATGTGAGTGTCTCTTGTTTCTTTTCGAAGCATAGTCCATTGTTCTTTTACGCCAAAGACTAGGCAAAGCAAATAATAACAGCATTCCTCAAACCTTGAATAATGGGGAAAAACTTGAGCCGGTAGAATTATTATCCTTGTTTTTCAGATGAAATGACTGAATGAATAGTTTATGATAATGGTTATGAATAAAGGTGAGAAATTTATAACATCCTGGTCTCACTTTCTATGCTAATTTCCTATCTTACCATGTTTACTTAACCTTTCTGTGGGTCCCAAGAACTCTTGCTGTGTCTTGAGTCTGACTTCATGTCGTTCTTAAGAGAGATCAGTTGACTTTAGTGGTTCTAATAAGGCTTCAAGAGGGGACCCAGGTGTTGATAGAGTTATAAAAATGCAGAAACCAAGGACACAGGACTCAGACTTCTAAGCTCTTCCCTCTGATTGTATAAGCACATTAGTGTCTTTTAAAAAGGAGACTTTGTTGAAATCGTAGCTTAGTTCCTCCAGGGTGGTCAAGAATGTCTTCCCAGGTGAGTGTAGCCCACATACATGTCCTGTGTGTCTCCGTATTGTCTGCATCCTGCACGTGGCCAGGCTGGATGCAGGGATGGCAGCTGGACTGTGAATGAAGCCCACCACTCGCTCTCAGAGCAGTGTGATGGAGGGCGATGTTTCCTTTCCCGACAACTTTCTTTCTTGTGGGAGGGACTCAGGATGTGATCCCTGATGAACTGCATGCTGGGCATCACTGCTTTTATTTCCTGTGATGTGTGCCCAAGCGAAATAGAAGAACCTTCTCCCTGTCCCCGTAAACTTTCATACCATTGTTGGGATATTTTTCTTTGGATGTAAAGGTCATTGTATACCCACTGCCTGCATCCTGGCGTGCCAGCTTCCTGTTTGACAGGGCTATCTATCTCAGTTAGCATGGCTGCTGGATGCATCACGAGCTCACATGTGGAACACGGCACACTAAATGGCCAAGATTTGATTCTTGGCACAGGCTGAGGAAAGGGACTCTCAGGAAATCTACCCCAGGGAGCCCCACTGACTTCTAGGGATGTGGACTGAGAGCTCTACTCACCAAGGTGGGCTCTGTGAGCAGTGACGATTGTCCGTCTGGAGCATTAAAGAGGGGACATGCCAAAAACAATTATTTGCTTGCTAAAGTTTCTGAAAACTAAGGTTAAAAAAAAAATACTACATATTTACGGTTGTTTTTTGTGTGTGTGTGTTGGATCAACTCATCAAAAACACTGTCTAGATCAATACTTTATGTTGTGGGAAAAAGGTTTATCACTGCAAACCCCACAGACTTAAAAAAAAAAATCAGTTTATTTTTTTCTTAAGCTGGTGACCTGTTTTTGAATAAGTGGAAAAACTTAGACTTGTTTGTATTTTTAAAAGATGTTATTCGTTCCCTCTTGTCTTCCTGCCGATTAGAAGGTCAAATACATCTATTATGGATAAGTGGAAAATCTTGTAGTTGAATAACATTTTTTTGAATAAATATAAACAAATATATTAGATCTTTCTTGTCATTTAGATGATTAGAAGATCTGTTTGGGGTAAATGGAAAAACAGGATTGTTCATTTCTCTGAATGGCCGTCTTAGGCCTCCGTTGTCATTCAGATGATGAGGAGCAGGAAGCCTGCTGCCCTCTTATTACAACTTGCATGGCGTGCTTCAGGAGGCAGGTGATTTATGAATCAGACAAACAGCACGGCCAGTCTAGAGGAGGACAGAGGACTAAACGTGGTGTCTTGTGACTTAGGCAGGAGGTTTCATGTATGCGCCTTTCATTTTCTTTCTTTGCTTTTGTTCCGGTTTTTCTATGATTTTTGTAATTCTCCCAAGGTCACCTTCTGGCTGGTCCACTGGTAAAGGAATTGCAATGTCCCTGAGTTTTGTCTTCCCATGCTGGCAATATGAGGGGGACATAGGCTACAAGGATGGTGGGTTGCTTGTACCTTTTAAAAATCTTATGCTCTTGAGAAATGATTTTTTTTAATTTTGACATGACCAGAGAAGCCTCTCAGTGATTGACCTGAAGGAGCAATTCAGAGGCCTGTAAAAGAGCAAATATGTTTTCAGCATGGTTTTGGAATGATGTTCAAGTCCCAGACATCAGGGGTGTACCCATCAATTCCCAATCAGGGGTGTACCCATGCTTCTGTAAGCATGAGATTGTCAATTTCTTTCACTGAGCGAGTATTCCCTCCAAGTGAGCTGCAAATATTTTTTATTTATTTGCTTCTAAAGGGAAAAAGCAATTCTACTGAAACAGAGTCCAGGGATTCCCCGGCCCATGTTCACAAAATATTTATTTAAATGCTGGCTATTGGCACTAGAGAAAAAGGCACCAGACACTGTCATAAATCACAGGCACTGTGTTTCTAGCTCACTTATCCCTTCCATTTACCAACACACACAAAACGCTAACTGTGTGACTCTCAGTGAAATGCAGGGTTCATCTGGACCTGCTCTTGTACATATGTAGAAAGCTGATGTCTGCACTGTCTGATAGACTGTGAGCCCATGACTCTGCATCCAAGGCCTTAGAGTGTTGGCAGAGAGGGCTCTAGGGAACTGCTGCTGTTTGGGGATCCTTAGAGTTCCCTTTCTCTCGTCTTCAATTCACCATTCTCTTTATTCTTCCCTTTTCAACCTTTCAACTTTGTCCCATGAGGCTTCCTGTAACATCTACACAGCTCCCACACTCTCCAAGGATTCTTCAGGTGCTGGTCATACTTGCCAGCAGGATGGCTTTGGGAGGAGACACTTTCTATGGCAAGATGATGTCACACTGTGTGTAACTGACTTAATTTGCAAATAGTCATTTTATCTATAATACTCTTCCCTCAGTGAGTTTCAAAATAAATTTAATTAAATTTTATTTTATGCATATGAGTGTTTTGCCTGCGTGTATGTACATCTACTATGTGCATGCTTGGTACCTGTAGAGGTCAGAAGAGGCATCGGATTCCTTGGAACTGGAGTTATGAATGGTTGTAAACCTCCATGTGGGTTCTGGGCACTGAACCCAGGTCCTGTATTAGAGGAGCAAGTGCTCCTAACTGCTGAGCTATCTCTCCAGCTTCCACATTTTATTTTTGACTGGTGGATTTTATTTAAAAGCGAACGCGCTAAGCAATAAGTAAGCAAAAGTCCTCCTTGACTAGTTATTTTTGCTGTCAAAACTGGAGGTTTAAGGAAGGATGTACTCATCATCGTTTCTTATTTATGTTGCAATAATTGCATTTGTGAAGTCATTTGAAATGACTTCTTTAATGGCATAGAAAAATGTATTTAGTAAATGTTATGTGACCGAAGCATGGTTGGTGCCAAGTAGCCTCAATTATCTAAAATCTCACATATGTTCAGAGAAGAAAGACAAATGAAGTACATTAACTGTGAATGGTGTAGGTGTAGGATTATGGAGGATTTCATTTTCTTCTAATGAGAACAAAAGTAAGTATAAAATTCCACTTCCTTCTCAAATTCTCTGAATGAGTGGGAAGTTGTTACTTTGATACTCCTGCGTTTTGTTAAGGTGTTCCTTTGTTCCTATTGTGTCTGTATGTGGACACACACATTAAACTGTGCTGGCTCTGCCGTTTTTCCAGCAGAAGATTAAAAAAGAACCTGCATGCTGTTTGGGCCTTGGGGAATGAGGCAAGCGATTTCGATTTCTCAGCGTAATGATGCTGGGAACAGTTGAGCAAGTGCTCTGTCAGACACTGTTCTGAGAGGTTTGCCTGTCCTGCTTCATTTCATCAGCACAACAGCCCTTTGAAGGCAGTTACTGAGTTTTTCCCATTTTACAGAAGAGGAAATTGAGGCAAGGAAAGGGTGGGGAGTCACTTTCTCTGGGGCGCAGGCTGATAGGTGAGGAACTTCTAAGGCGGGAAGCCCGTTGACACATTGCAGGGTCAGAGTGTTTGAGTCCAGAGGTGCTCTAGGAGGAAGCTGGTCCTTTGCAGTTTCAGAGTTGGGCTGGGACCCTTCTCTAATGTCTTCTCTTCACCCTTTGTAGAAGCCCTTTCAGACAGGGTGCTTCCCAGATACCTGTGGTGTCTGTATTTGACCATGCTCATTCATGTGGGTTTCACTTCCACGAAAAAGCCATGTAGAGATACTTTTCCAAAGCACTGGATACAGACTTCATTAAATATGAACAAGCACCCAGACCCCACAGAATTGTTTATTTATTTATTTATTTAAGACAAGATCTCACTCTGTATTCCAGGCTAGCCTTGAACTCTGAATCGTCTTTCTGCCTCAGCTTCCTGAGTGCTGGAATTACAGGTATTCACACCCCACCCCACAGACTTCTAAAACTAAATAATTCCTTAAGGTCAGACTGAGTCTTGATGTGAAAATAAGGCATGTTTCTTAGCAGTTCTGACCTACTTGTTAATTGATTCCTCATCTCTTATTATTTGTTTGATTATTATTATTATTATTATTATTATTATTATTTTTGAGACAGGGTTTTTCTGTGTCGCTACCCTGAAACTCACTCTGAGGCTGACTAACCTTGAACTCAGAGATCTGCCTGCCTCTGTAGTGCCAGGATTAAAGGCGTGGGCCCCCACACCCAGCTACTACCTCCCTTTAAGGCATGTCATGAGTTAGTACTGTTTCAGCTTTTGGAAGTAAAGAGATGGGGAAGAAAATGCTACTTTCAATGAGCTTACTTTTTTTTAAAAATTATACATGAAAAATGAAATGTGTAGAACTCTTTTCAGTTGATTTTG
This sequence comes from Peromyscus nudipes, assembly GCA_902168325.1. Taxonomy (NCBI): domain Eukaryota; kingdom Metazoa; phylum Chordata; class Mammalia; order Rodentia; family Cricetidae; genus Peromyscus; species Peromyscus nudipes. Next base: position 70,007 of record CABHPH010138612.1, on the reverse strand, counting down.
ACCCTCTGAGCTCAGACATATACCATGATAAGATTGAGAGGGTATAAATAAATAAATAAATGAATAAATAAAACTTATCCGTTTGGTGCTAATTTGCTTATTTTCAAATTAAATGTATTTATTTTATTAATATTATAATATTCTTTTAATTTATCTCTATTGGTGCTTAGTTAAGTGGTTACTGCTTAAAACTGTGTAAGAAAGAGTTCCTTGTTGTCTGTTGCTGTTGGAAGTAGTTGACGAGGTGGACACAGGCATTGAGTGTCCTAGGAAATCGTTGCCTCACACGAGAAAGCCTTTCCTTTGCCAGTTCGTTACATTGTTTCCAGGGTCTTCTTTTCGGGCTTCAGCTTTTAACGTGGTGAAGGTTGTGCCTGCCACTCAGTCACTAGCAGTCTGTTGAATGGATAGACAAACTACCCGAGCTTACTCGTGAGCCAGAGAAACGTGTGTGTCCCTGAGGAGTGTTAGCTGCCTTTCTTCAGTGGGGAGATCTGAGGCCCCTGCAAACCTCTCCATTCCCTTAGAAAGGAGCCACAGTATAAAGTACAGTGTGAGACCCGTAGTCTGTGTTTGCTAAATTGATGAAAACAGATTTTGTTTTTATTTAATTTTAATTTTTACATCTATTATGTTTATATGTGTGTGCCAGAGTGAATGGGTGAAGGTCAGAGGTCAACCTCCAAGAATTGATTCTCTCCTACCTTGTGGCAAGAGCTTTTACCTTCTGGGCCATCTCATTGGCTTCAAACATGTCTTTTAAGTTTTGTATTTTACTTAATTTTATCCACAAAGGACTTTTTTCTCTAGTGTGTCATGAAGTTGGTTTTCATTCATGATTTAGCTGTTATTTTAAAGTCAGAAGTGGAAATGGATCAGCCCGTGATGAGTTATTCAAGTCGGGAGTTACATACATCTATAAATGATAGATGCTTGGTATTTCAACTCAGTCTTTTTTATTATATGGGCTTTTCTATCCACTTAGTAAAGACATCCTAGAACTTTTATTTGTTGCCTTGATTCCGAGTGGTTTTATTTTGCTAAACTTAATGGAAGCCCTGACCCTAAAATTTCTTCAAATACTGTGATTTCATGGGAACAGTTAGTGAGTTCAGTCATAACCTCAGAGAAGGGTTCAGAGATTCACACGTTTTTTGAGGAGAATGTTAAAAGACATGTGGTCGAGAGCCGGAAGCTCTCCACGCCTTGCAGCTTGACATTTTCCCTATTGAGACCTTTAGCGCTCTCTCTCCCTTCCTATGCTGCTTCCTCAGCTTCTTTCTTGTCCCCACCCCCCTTTTGCTTCTTTAATTAAGCTCTCATGTTTGAGAGATTTTTAACTCTCCCCCTTTATAAGGACATATTGAAAATAGCCCATATTTAGAAGTTTTAGGTCTTGGAGCAATTTTTTTTTTTTGAGACATGGTTTCTCTGTGTGGTCCTGGCTGTCCTGGAACTCGCTCTGTAGATCAGGCTGGCCTTGAACTCAGAGATAGCTGCCTGCCTCTGCCTCCTGAGTGCTGGAATCAAAGGCCTGCACGACCACCGCCTGGCAGAGCAAATTTTAACACATGAGCTTCTTAAAAAAAAAGCTGTTCCCAAAATAACAGAAAATGTACCCCCAATTGCCATAACCCTGCCTTAGCCTCCTCAGAAACAGATGAGCTGAAGTGTAGACTTGGCTGGGATGGCATGTGTTTCTAACAGGCCCTTCCTGCCATGCTGCCCTCTCCTGCTGCATAACATGGAGTTTTTCACACACGTGTGCAGCTCTGTGTTCACATGCGCATGACAAAACCCGAAACACTCCCTGTAACTAAATACCAAGAGGAAAATAATATCTTCTTTCCTTGTCCAATGTATAGTTAAGATTAAACATCTAATATAAATGTTTATAGCTTTGTATCCCTGTTTACTTTGTCATAATATGTGCTATTTTAAATCTGTAAATATATAATTATGGCTCATGTGAAAGTCAACTGATAAAAATAAAATATTGTCTACATGTAAGTTTGGAGAGGATGAGACTGTCCAGCTCTTGGGATGTCCTGCAGTTTAGTGGATAGTGCTTGGGTAGAAGCCGTGGGGGGCGAGGGCTGGGGCTGGAGCTCCGTTGGTTGAGTTTGCTTGGCATGCACACAAAGCTGGTTCCTTACTTGAGCTGCCACAAGTAGGGCCGATGCACACTTGTGATCCTAACCCTTGGAAGGATGAGATGGGAGATTCAGAACTTCAGGGTCATCCAGCTATGTAGAGAGATCAAGGTCAGCCTAGAACACATGAGACCCTGTCCCTAGAACAAGCTATTGAGGGACGAAAATGCAGGGTGATCTTCATTTCCCTCTGACCTTGCAGTTTCGATCTGGGTACATCTTTTTAAAAATCCAGCCATGTGTAGTAGCTTGTCATCCCAGCACTTAGGAAGCCCATGCAGGGGTTGTAGTTTAAAGTCGACTTGGCTCCATAGCAGGGGAGATCCAGGACCAAGAGGGGCTGATTGGCTGACTTCTGATGCTTTGTAAAATGAGTCAGCTGATCCTCCAAGGCAGACAGCTTTTATTTATTAATTAAGTAACTGACTGGCTGTGTTTATTCTTCCTTTATAAACTTCATATTATTCACTTCTTATTACATACTTTCCGTTGTCTCGTGGGCATGTCTGGCTGTGAGGGGTTAGACATGTGAAGCCTGTAGCTTGATGTTGGTGATAACTCTAGTGTGATTTATTCTATAATTCATTTTTATTCTATTGTAAAGCATAACCTTCTCTTTACCTATATGATTTTAAATACAAGGTGGGTCATTTGCTGAGAATCTTCTTCTGTTTGTGCTTTAAGATGTAGCACAGATTCTGTCAAGGAATTTGTTATTCATTAATATACTTACAGGTGTTTTCATATGCTGCCTCCTCTTAGGCAAGTCCTTGAAAGTTGCCCATCTATACAGGCCCCAGTCTTTGTTTTTACACCATCATTTGCAACTAAGTAAAGTGTATTTTGATATTCATGTTGGATTTTGTAATCTTAAAATATTTTTAAAAAGCCTCCCTTCATATTTTTTCTTCACTTTTGGAAAACGATTGTCATGTTTAAAGCCCACAATTTCAGTTAATTCTTTGAGATTGTGAGATTTCAGCATTATAAGGTCTCATTCTGTGTTTGACGTCTACACTTTGTCCAACATTTCTGGACATTGCTGCATTCCCCTGGGATCTGGATTCTGCTGTTGGTCACTCATCCATACAGTATCAGAAAGCCGTGGCTTGTCCCTTGCTTTGGGCAGCTCTGAAATGGGACAGAGGAAGAGTTCATTGGTGGCTTTGCACGGCAGGGGTGAAGAGTGAGTGCTGAACTGGCTGCTTGGTCACACGTGGGCCCTTTGATTGGGTTTTATCAGTGCCAGCCGAGAGCGTAATGGATGGTAGGGGCATTTGAAGCCAGGGACTGCAGCGGGTTCTTGTTTGTAGCTGGAAGAATTCTAATGGGTCTGAAGTTGGGGTTTTAGAACATGTGACATTTCTTCCCTGAAAAGCAGTAACTGGTGAAACTACTTGTCTCAACATGAGGAACACACAGGCTTTCCTCTGCTTGGTTTGATGAAATATCAGTGAAGACAGAACTGGTGGTTTATAGACTCCTTACAGAAAAGTCGCTGCAGCCTATATGCAAATCAGACAGTGCCAAGGTCCCCCTGGGCTCCCAGCTTCCAGCTCCAGTTGGCAAAGCACTGCTTCTGACATATTCCTTATGTTGGTTTTGTAAATCAGAGAGTGGGATGTGGAAAGCTTATAGCACATTCCAGACCTGTGCCCTTGATCATTCTGCCACAGAAGCCTGGTAATCTCCCATTTAAAAAAACCCACCAGCGAGGGAGCCCAGTTAAGTGGGAAGTCTGTTCCGGCTCCGAGGCAGGACCAGGTTGACCAGCTTCCGGTTCTTGAGAATATATGCTCCAGAACGTAGATGATAAATAGCAATTCAGAGTGCCTGTGTCTTGGGAAGATATTTTGTAAGCAGGTGGGGAGACTTCACTTCAAGGGGGCTGGTTTTGCATACTCTGTCTCAGAAGAGGCGTATCAGAATTATTTGGAGAGAAGCATGTTTTTAGATCTTTAGCTTTTTGAGCACTGTTTTAAGTTAGTGGAGAGTAAAGCTCTAGTTTAAGTTAGTTGGGAGGGAGTGTCTTGAATCTCTGGTTCTCCAGCATGCCAGCACTTCACGCTTTCACTTCACGAATTCTCATTCTCTTACATGCACAAGGTATTGTTCTGCATGAGCCAGCAAAGGGTCAGATGTATAACATCCCTGTCCTGTGTTCCATGTCGGGAGGATGTTGAATTCACTGTGTAGTAGAAGGTTGGAGGAGTCCCTAGGCTCTCCATCTTCTGGTAAGGCTTTGGCTTCTGGAGACAAAATGCTTAACCAGTACAAAACTGAAAGTTTTAAATTTATTTTGAGGGCTAAAAATAAAATGATACGGACAACACGAAGATTAAAGTTCTCTTTTTCCGAACAAAATCTGTTAGCTGTGTGGACTAAGTCATGTTTGAAATCAGCTAAGTGTTGCATTGTTAGAATTAGTTGATGTTAAGCTATGGTTTAGTTCTTATGAGAGAAATGAAACTTTGCAATAATAAGGCTTATATATATATATGTATGTAGTTTTATATATATATGTGTGTGTGTGTATATATGTGTGTGTGTGTATGTAGAGTGTAGTGTATGGGCATGTATTTTGGTCTCTCATTGAACCCAGAACTAGACTGGTAGCCACAAGCCTCTGCAATCTTCCTGTCTCTGCCTCTCATCTCCACCCTCTGGTAGTTCTGGGATCACTAGCATGCAGAGCTATGCCTGGCTTTCGACTGGGGATTAGAACCTGGGTCTTCTTCATGATTGTACAGCAAGCTCTCTTATCTGCTGAGCCATAATCTTAGTAGTGTATTTCTGATGACTGGTATTCATTGAGTGCTTCTTCTGTGCCAGGGACTGTGGGGCTGTCTGCCGTGATTATCTCTCCCAGTCCATGGAGCACCTCCATAGTTGGCACTCTGCCATCTGCCTTGCACCTCTGATGGATGAGTCTCACGGGGGTGAAGAGCTTGACCAGCAGAAGCACTGGCCCCAGAAAATGTGTGCCAGCCACTCCCCTGTTCTTATTGTATTTACAGATGGTCAGCCTAGTTGTTATTTGTGTTCTTGTTTTCGGTTTTTTTTTTTAAGATAGGGTCATTCTGTAGCTCAGGCAGGCCTCAAACTTGCAACTTGATGCCTTAGCCTCCTGAGCTGGAGTTCCAGGCTGGACAGCATTTTATAAAATCCTGTTTCATTTGCCCCTCGTTTTGTATATGTCTCAGCACCTTGTAAAAGCATAAGGTTTTAAAAATCTCCTTTTCTAATAATACACTAATGCTCATTAATTATAAAAAAGTGAGCAATTAAAAAGTAGAAAGACACCAAACCATCTCCCATGAACCAAACACTAAGGAATGTGTAGGCCTCCTTCTCCTTGGGTCTCCCTCTATATATACAATATTTTTACCTGTCACCATTGTCATCTCACAGTGTTCATAGTCCATTTTCTTTATTATTATTCCCAATGTCACATAACACTGAAGCTCTGATCTTCCCAGTCAATGGGAAACACTGGTTTCTTTTGTCTCCTTCTGATGTTTGTTCAGTAGGAGCAATCTTTAACTTCCATGTGCTAAGTGCAGAGCTGGGTCCAGCCTGTGCTGGACAATCAGATTTATTCCAGCATCTGACGAAAATACTGTGGTGTCTTGAAAATCCGCTTCACTTCATTCTCACTGTCACAGGGGGAAGGCCGGTTATTAAACCAGACCCCCATTTGGGCTGCTTTCTTCTTCACCCCTGCCTTGTGGTAAACAAAGAGTTAAATTTGTGGTGGAGGGTTTCTTTTCTCTTTTTTTTTTTCTTTCCTTCCTACTTTTTTTTTTAATATGGAAGAAGGGTATAAAAACATTGTGCCATTCAAGAAACTCCAGTTAATTGATTTCATATTTTGTTTTTGTAAGTCTTGTTGTAGCCCGCATGTTGGGCTTTTTTTTCCTCTTTAAAAAGCACATACACATCATTGTGTGGGCTAGTGACTGAGTGCTTACGAGTTTCACAATGACAGTCCTGTGTTAAGATGTCCCTTGGCCCAGGGATTAATAGCTGATGACAGTCTGTCTGGTAGCTTCTGGTTTTGCTGTGTTCAGTAGAATGGAGGTTTTCTGAAAGTGTCAGGGGGAAGCGCAGAGGGAGCGATTTTCTTGTGTGCAGAGTGACTAAAGACAGCCTGAGGTTGGAGGTAGGGAATTTGTCAGGCAACTCAGGAATGCACTTCCTTTGCTCAAACGACTCTGCACCATTTCTGCCAGAACTCAGGTCCTACTAGGCACGGCGATGAGGTAAACATCTTGCTTGGGCTCTCTTCAGCATTTTGTAGCTCCAACATGGGTCTGGCTTCTCCCTATGGTCTTAGCAGGTTTGATGTGGACCTGGCTACAGTTCTGTGTATTTAAACTGGGCATGGCAGCTCTTACCTGTAATCTCAACACATAAGAGGCTGTGGCAGGAAGACTTGGAGTTCAAGGTCAGCCTGGGCCACATGACATTTGTGCCCTTATCCTAAGTCTCTCCTAATGGTGGCACAGGGTGCCTTCCAGCTGACTGACTTCCTTCTGCCTCCTTTTCTAGAATCATTAACTCACCGTGAGAGCTGTTCTTGCAGGGAGAGACCATTTCCTTTCTCTATGAGTATGCTGGTGGTTCCTGGAGAGAGAGATACAGCTGAGTTTTTTGAATAGACACAGCAAGGGTTGGTCAGTGTTTTATATAACTCAAATTATCCATTAAAACGTGCTCCATGTAACCCAAAATACCAATGTATACAAAAGAAATGTTTTAGGTATAAAACAAATGTTTTATCCTGAATATGTGACTGGAGATTTCTGTGTAACATGATTAAGGGATGATTTGCTTCTGTGTCCTTTCTAACTCTGGTAGATATTTAAATGTACCTACTTGCAATTTAAATTAATGCAGTTAAAAAAAAATAAACAAATGCAGTTGAGATTAAAAAAAACAAAAACAAAAAAACCCTTTCCGGCTTTTGGAGGACATTTCCTATGGTGACTAGTGACAAGACCACGGACTTGCTGAACTCTTAGCACATAATCCTTTAGTCAAGTAAAATAAAAGGAATAGGCCAACTGTGACGTCCATCAGGATTAGGACTTTTGGGGAGTTGGTGTCATCTCATTTTAAATAAGGGAGCTTGACTGCAGAGTTGAGTTTAATAAAGATATTTTATTACAGGCTTAGACATAGGGGTAAGAAAAAGACAGGCACTCAGAAGGAAAGACAGACATACCTAAGATCATGGTCTTCTCAGAGTCATAGAAAGGAAGATTCACCCAAGTGTGAGCTTGGGCTCCTTGAGGGAGACTCACCTGCATTGTCTAGTTTACTAAAGTAGCCCGCTTTCCACTGAACCACACCCTGAAAAGTGTGTTTTTCTCTTCTGTCCTGTTGGATGACTTCTGAGTAGCCGTGAAGACATAGGGTTAGTGGGCTCTTGTATATGTCTCATCCTTTGACAGAGAGTGGTGTGGGCACTGTTGCTGGTTAGGAGCCGAGCGAGCGAGCAAGCAGAGCTTGTTGTGCGTCCATTTCATGCATACGAGTCTTGTGTGCTGTAATTATCCCCATCTCATAGCTGAGACAAGGGAGATTAAATGACATGCCCCAGGGTACTCTGCAAATAAGCAGGGAGTCTTTCTGCCTCTTGAGGCTGTGGCTAGACCCTGACACCCCTGCCCACTATGACGTGATTAAGGCATAGGTGTCACAGTGAATTACTATTAATAATAGTTGGGCATGATGGTGCAGGATCATAATCCCAGCACACAGGAAGCTGAGGCAAGAGGGTAGCTGCAAATTTGAGGCCATCCTGGGCTATACTGTAGGAATCCATTTGTAAAAACTAAACCAATAAAGGCTGATATAAAGCCTTACAGATAACCAGAGTCACTCATTAAAATGCTAAATATTTCTCTCCTTTTTCTTTTTTCCTTTTTTTTTTCCTGCAGGGTGTAGAATGGGAGGAAGGGAGAAAGGAAGAGAATTTCAAAGACATTATGAATGCATTCTACTTAATCTGAAATATTTTGACGCTTCTAGAGAAGAGAGATGATTTAATTTCATATATAATTGCATGAAGAATTATAAATTATGTTTTCTAAAATACCTATGACACTAAAGCACAAAATGAACAGATAAAACTGATTTGTTCTCTGACAAATCAAGATATATGGCTGTGTTTTCATTACAAGTGCCGTTTGTGCAGAGGGAGCCGCCGAGTACGTTACCATACGACACGAGCCGTTTGCAGGCGGCGCTGCCTCTGCATGGACATCCCGAGGTGATTTATAACCACGCTCAATTATTTTTCCTAAAACACGCTGGCAAGCAAAGCCCAGGTTGAACTTCTGAAGTCATAGCATGCAGATACGTCTTTCTAATTGACCTTTGGCATAAGCTTCCGCCTCCGAAATAAAGTGTTTTATTCTGCAAAGGGAGTTCAGGGTTTGGGGTGCCAGATATGACATTATCTCTCAGTGCTTTGGATAGTTTCCTGGAAGATATGTGTTGACTTCTTCTGAAGGAGAATTTATTCGTAGTAAGAATGAGCAAGAATTTTTTTTTTTTTATTCTCATTGGACTGAAACGATCCTGTGTGTTCTAGCTCTCTGTGGTGGAGGAAGATAAAAATACAAAATTAAGGTGTTGTAAGTTTAAGCTCTTTTGAAAGGACCTGTGTCCCCGAGCTGACACGGGCATTTGTTTATCCTGACATTGAAAAGGGCTGCAGATGGTTTTGTGTGTGGTACTAGCAATTCTGAATGAACGAACGGACGGAGAGCCATCTTCTGTGTGGAGTAGTTGATGCGAGCTGTGGTCAGTGCAGTCCACGGTGGGGGGACACTGGCTGTGTACAGCGATGGATTGTCATTGCTCCCTTTTGTGAGCCACCTGATTGGTGACGAATGTGCAGGAATGGGTGTAGATGCCAGATCTGAGTGTCACAGAGGAAAGGGATCCCCTGTGGTAGATCTCTTACACCCACCTCCAGCGGGACAGGATCAGACACACGGGAAACATCACTCCCTGCACTAGGAAGCCGCACCCTGGGCCTTATTACCTTCCCTTCTTGTATATAGGCTCCTCACTATGTCTTTGAAAGTTGACTGAAAGTGACTGATATCTGAAAGGAAACAAATATAATAGTATATAAAATGGTACGAATATAATGGTAAATGAGGTCGAGATTTGAAAACAAAGGTTTCCAATACATTGACCGTTGTACATTAGTTCTGAAGCACCTTTAGTCTACAGAATAATAAGCATGAATGTCGATTGGTTTACTAGTTTCCTGTCTCTGAGAAACGGGTCAGATTTGCTCCAGATGAATGTGGTGGCTCTGTCACTGCACTGTCACCCTGCGAGGTCACGTGGGAGCTGGCAGTGTGTCCTGACTGGAGTGGGGGTGGGGTCTCTTACTCTACCCTCTGCGCTCTTGTTCCGACTGATGGCAGTGGGCATGACATGGCTGTTAGGGGCTGGGGACTCTACCATGTGACTACCGGGCGATAATCTTGGTGATTTCCTGGTCTGTGACTCTACTTCACTTTTTTCATCTATAAAACAAGAGTATTACTAATAATCCTCCCTCTGTAGGGTTGTCTGGCTAAAAGAAGTAAGTCATGTAGAGCGATTTACACTGCCCTTGACCCATAGCAAGGGTTAAGTGGAACCACTGTTAAGATCGTTATTGCTGGTGAGAAGGCCATGCAGACCTAGTGAGTTAAGTGATACCTGGGACTCGTGTAAGGAGAGAACTGACTCCACAAGGCTGCCCTTGGACCTCCACACACATGCCATCGCATGTGCACCCGGACACGTATATGCAGCCCCCCACGGTAATAATAATGCAAAAATAATTTCTAAAAATACCGTTATTGCGAGGGCTAGGGAATTGGCTCAGTCGATAAAGTGTTGGCTATGCAAGCATGTGGACTTGAGTTCGATCCCCAGTAGCTGTGTGAACAAGGCCGAGTGTGGTAGAATGTGACTGTAATCCTAGCATTGGAGTGGTGGAGACAGGAGAATCCCTGAGGTGTGCTGGTCAGCCAGTCTAGTCAAAATGAAAGACCCTGTCCCTCCAGAAATAAGATGTAAAGTGATTAAAGTGATTGAGGAAGACAGCTGACCTTTATGTACACACACACACACACACACACACACAGCCCCCCCCAATAGATTGTTATTGTTACTGTAGAGCACAGAAGCCAGCTAAATCTGTATTTTTCTGTCGTTTTCTTAGCTTCAGTTCATGCAGTACCTCAACCTGAGATACTGACTGTGAACTCCCAATATTGTTTTCTAGGTCTGTTTGTTTTCTTGTGGTGTAAAAAGACTAGACAAAGACATAGGGACACACCTGTCTTTTAAGTTGGTGGCATCCTATTCCATGGCTCTACATTAACCGGAAAAAGAGGTGTTTGTTTGTTGGTTTGTTTGTTTGGTGTGGAAGAATTGTTCTGTATCACAATGTTATCTTCCCCCTTTTACAGCACTTGACATATTTTATGTAGTTGACACTGAAATGAAGCTCCTCCGTCATCTCCGTGTAGAGCACAGGAAAGCCATTTAATTAGTTACACACGTCTTTTCTTCTCAAGTGGTTCTGCTTACGGAATTGCCTTGGACGAATCTGGGGCCATGTGAAACAGAGGAGATAGCAAGAAACAAATTATGGGAATGACTTCCTCTAGAGACACATTGCAGCAGGTATCTGTACCCTGGAAAATGTGAATGTCCTGAGAACTGAATCCATCACCTTTGTATCCTGGCTCCATTCTTCCATCCTTTCTCCTGGAGTATTTCATAGGAGCCTGCTTCACTACCCAAGACATGTTATTTGGCACTTTCTTCATGAACTAAATGATCATGACTCCAAAGGAAGCTGCTGAAACTGCCTAACTAGATAAAGATTGTAGCTTGCATTATGGTCTGTTTAGCTATGTTGTAGCATAAGGTGATTAGCTAGTATACATAGAGGTAAGGAATCAAATGGCACTGTGCCCAAAAATAGATTTTGTTTGTTTTTTTTTTTTTTTTTTTTGAGACAGGGTTTTTCTGTGTAGCTTTGGAGCCTGTCCTGGAACTCACTCTGTAGCCCAGGCTGGCCTCGAACTCACAGAGATCCGCCTGCCTCTGCCTCCCGAGTGCTGGGATTAAAGGCAAGTGCCACCACCGCCCGGCCCCAAAAATAGTTTTAATTTCATTTTATTGATTATTCCCTCATTTCTCTAGTCATCTTCCATTTTACTATTTCCTTCCTAATCCTCACTATTTAAACTCTTCCTGTTCTCTTCCTCTCTTAAAAATTTGTATTTATTTATTTATTTATTTATTTATTTATTTATTTATTTTTTGGGGGCAGTATTCTCTTCTTAAAAAAAAATCTAAGTGTGGGAAACCAGCATTTGAAGTAGGCCTGTCTCCTGCCAGCCAGTGGCTGTGTGGTCCCAACTCTGTTTTGGTGTGTGCTTATTTTAACGTTAGGATCATCAGCTGAAAGCTAATAATACTCTAAGAAAAGTATAATTATGAAGGTAAATCTGTATCAAAAATTGCATGGTGTACCTCAAAGTCAAATATAATTATTAGTGAATAGCCCTCTATTTAATAATTATCCAGTTGTAGAAGTATACATAAAGTAGTGTTTCAAAAATTATGTACTTAGAAAACCATTCAATTTCTTATAAAATATAATCCACCAGATCTTAGTCAAAAATAATCTGTTTTGGTATAATAGAACCATACCTATATGGAAATAACTGAAACACACTGAAATAGAACATAATGTCCTTCTGTGAAATGGCGCTGTGTGGTTACTGCTGAGCCCTGGTGCTCACTCCTTTTGGGTCCGGTGGTTCTATTTTTACTGTTCTGAGTCTTTTCCTCTCCTGGCCTTGGCCTTTGACAGCCACTTCTGTACTCGGTGGCCCTCTGTGGGGCCAGGGGTGCCGCAAGCTGGCACGTGTACTGTGAGGTTCTAGGGTAGCACCATGGTGAAGGGCAGCTGGCAGGGAGTGGTGCTGGACCTGCGTGATGCCCTTGGAGGTTACAGAGAGGGAGCTGGGAACTGTGTCCCGAAGGGGACAGCCTGGGTCAGGAGGGGCAGTGCCACAGGCCAGTTATATCTGTCCTCACAGGTTTGCATGTCTCTGGAGGACTGGTGACAGGAAATTAGGGAGGTGGTGGGCTGTGACCTCCCTGGAGGAATGTAGGGTTCATTTACTCATTCAAATTTCTGTTGAGTGAAGTGTACACCTCACCTTTAAGTAAATCCTTAGCTCCAGGATTGCAGGCGGCGCGGCCTGGGTATCCTTATATGCTATCTTAGTGTACACTCGGTGATTTCTTTTTTTTTTTTTTTTTTTTTTTTTTTTTTGGTATTCAAGACAGGGTGTCTTAGTTAGGGTTTCCATTGCTGTGAAGAGACACCGTGGTCATGGCAACTCTTATAAAGAAAGCATTTCATTGGGGTTGGCTTACAGTTCAGAGGTTTAGTCCATTATCATCATGGTGGGACATGGCAGCATGCAGGCAGACCTGGTGCTGGAGAAGGAGCTCAGAGTTCTACATCTTGATCCACAGGCAGCAGAAGCAGTCTGTCACTGGGCATAGCTTGAGCATAGGAGACCTCAGAGCTCACCTCCCCAGTGACGCACTTTCTCCAACAAGGCCACACCTATGCCAACAAAGCTACACCTCCTAATTAGTGCCACTCCCTGTGGGGGCCGCTTACATTCACACTACCTCACAGGATCTCTCTGCATATCCCTGATTGTCCTGGAACTCACAAGGCGGGACTTGAACTCAGAGAGATCCACCTGCTTCTGTCTCTGGAGTACTAGATTAAAGACATATACCATCACGCCTGGCTACGCTCAGTGTTTTTTAACCAGCATGCAGTATTGGTATTAAATGCCTGTTGTTACACTACTGTTTTAATCATATCATGCATAGTAGTTAAAATAATGCCAGATAGCACTTTCAATGACTGTGTGGTTAATAGTTAATATTTATAGTAATATTTATGATGTAACCTCCATTTTTATTCATTGCAAATAACAGTTATTTTGATTTATTAATATTATTTTCTTCTGGTGCTAGGAGGCTGAGCCTAGGGTGTCACACATGTTAACACGGCTCTTCCACTCAGCTGCACCTCCATTTCTGTTAGGTTAAACAGTCTTATTTATTTGAGGCAAGAGCCACTGATAGAATAGAAAACAAAACTGCTCTTTTATTGGAGATAAGTTTCGCGGTCCTCATTCTTCTCTGAGTTTTGTTCTCAGGTTGTATTTGGCTCACAGGGTCTATCCCGCTCAGCCTGCACAGCGACCCTCTTCTCACGGTCCTCGCTGTTTTGTATTTTGAGTCTAACATTCTTGAGTGTTGCTTGGGATGTGGTTTTCACTTCATCAGAAGACAACGTTTTTTCTCCAGTCATAGTGTGCTGCTCACCTCCTCCTGTCTGACCCGTGTGCCAAGGCTTACACTGGACGGATCAGTATGTCTTGGGTTGGGTCTCCAAGAGACTCTGCTTCTGCCGCGGTCATCCTGTGTTGTGACTATGGGAAGCAGGTTGACCAGTAGGACTTCACCTAAGCAGCAGCCACATGGTGTTCAAAAGGAAAGGGGTGTGCAGACTGGGGCAATGACAGCAGTGGGGGAGGGGGGCTGGCACCGGAGTCTTGCATGAGCGCTTTGACACACTGAGTCACAGCCCATTATCACTTGCGCTCATGTCAAAACAATACAGCAGTCTGAACTGCAGCTTGGCTCATTCCTCCTGTCACACATGCTCCTCGTAAGTCATTAGAGTGTTGGCGTGGACTCCTTCCGGGATCAGTCAGAGCTGCATTAGGAGAGGGAGTAGTGGTTATTAATCATCTGTGGCTAATTGTGCCGGGGTAGTTTGGGGGTGTCCTGACAGCATTGTGACAAGGCCTGATTTCCAGGTGTCCCTCGTCTGGGAGAGGATATAAGCACAGTGGCTTTGACAAGAGCCGCACTGGAGTGGGCCAAGCAGAACTGCCCTGAGAGTTCAACAGGGAAAGAAGCCTCATTGGGCAGGGAGCTCGGTTTGGTTCTTCGCAATATCATCAAAGGTCCAGGCTTTCACGTTTTGCCTGGCTTCTCTTAGTGTCATTGCAAAATGACTGTTATAGCTCTAGACCTCCAGTTCAGATTCCAGAGACTTAGAAAAGGAGAGGGGAGACGAGCCAGAGACAGGGTACCCCTCTTCATGAAACTTGCCTCTTCCGGTTCTGGGAGGAAGGCCTTGCCAAGGACTTGGCCTTTTATTGCACTCTCGGGTCTTTGGAGCTTGAGAAATCAAGTTTTTCATCTGATCCAGTGCTTCTCAGAAAAAACCAGGATTCTCTGGGAAGGGAGAGGGAAAGTGGATGTTGGTCGGCAAGTCGCAGCATTGGCCACAGTATGTTTGTGTCTATCGTGGGAAATCAAGACAGGCAGAGAGCAGAGGAGCAGAAAGCCGAGAGTGCCAGCAAGACCTCCTGATGAGATAAAACAGATAAAACAACCTCAGAGTTCAGTTTCAATTTTTTTTTTTTTTTTTTGGTTTTTTGAGACAGGGTTTCTCTGTGTAGCTTTGCGCCAGTTTCAATTTTGGGTCTGTTGAATAAAAAAGTATTAGACAATGAATTAGGAAGGCTTTGAGCACAGCACTGCCATTGGGCTGGCTGTGCAGAGAGAAGCATGGCTCTGAGCCCTGTTTCCCTTATCTATATCAGACTGGGGACTTACTGGAACACGTACACAGGAGAACACGGACTTCAAAGCCAAAAGGTGTAATTGCCAAGGAGAGACCTGGGTTTTGAAATACTGCTTCCAGATTTTTTTTTTTGAGCTGAGGATCGAACCCAGGGCCTTGTGCTTGCTAGGCAAGCACTCTACCACTGAGCTAAATCCCCAACCCCTGCTTCCAGATTAAATGCTGAGTAAGTCATGC
Organism: Peromyscus nudipes; assembly: GCA_902168325.1. Classification (NCBI taxonomy): domain Eukaryota; kingdom Metazoa; phylum Chordata; class Mammalia; order Rodentia; family Cricetidae; genus Peromyscus; species Peromyscus nudipes. The sequence goes on along the minus strand of CABHPH010138612.1, from coordinate 54,890 downwards.
ATGCAGGTGATGGGAAGATGTACATCTTATTAACTGTCTTTCCCTACTTTGTGGGACTAATGAACTGGCAAAAGTGTCTCATGGATTAATTTGAAACATGTAACTTAAAACAGTCCTCTAATATTCCTTGGCATGAGTGGTTTTTTTTTTTTTTTTTTTGTCAGCCATATAAGCATCCACATACTGTAAAGAAAGGAAGACATGACTGATTCCTGCTCCTGTTCCAGGGATCATTCATAATGTGACAGTTTATCATGCAGTCTTTTCCTGATAAACAGTTTGGTTATTTCCTCTGTGTAGAGACACTTTCTGATGCTTGCTTCTGCCCATTTTTACCTGGCAAACTCCAGATCAAGGTACACGTGAAGTTGCCCTCCGTCTCCACTGCCTGCCCACAGGCACTTGGGCGGCTTCTCTGTCCTCCGATGGAGCGTTTGCCCTGGGTGTCAGAGGTCCGCACACTTGCTTTATCAGCTGCTCGTCTCTGTTCTCTCCCAGCCTGTGAGGTACCCTGTGCTGTGCACACCCACCCTCTGCTGGCCTCAACTACACAGCAGCTACTAGGCGCTCTGGGGTGCAGGTGCGTGGCAGGAACTCCCGTGAAGACCCCGGTGCTTGTTTGGTGCTGATATTGTATCTCTTTCCTTCATTTTATCTCTAAACGAGAATGGCACACACGCTTATCACGTTGTGAGGATAAGATTATATTCAAACAATGTTCTTAGTGCAGTGTTTTAACACCTGGCAGGTATTCATATTAAAAATTTGGGAGCTGGCTGGGCGGTGGTGGTGGTGCACGCCTTTAATCCCAGCACTTTGGAGGCAGAACCAGGCAGATCTCTGTGAGTTCAAGGCCAGCCTGGTCTACAGAGCGTGATCCAGGACAGGCACCAAAACTACACAGAGAAACCCTGTCTCGAAAAAACAAACAAACAAACAAAAAACCAAACAAACAAACAAAAAAAAAATGGGTGCTGGGAAGATGGCTTATCCTGCAAGAGTTCCTAAGGACCCTGCCAGACATCTTCACTGCCTGTAACTTAAGGTCCCAGGACATTGATGCTTCTGGCCTTCACATGTGCACCTCATGTGCACCTCATGTAACATAGAGGCTCGCACACAACTCCAGATAATACAAATCACTCTTTAAACATTGTTTGAAAGATAGTAAGTAGGACAGTGTTGACCTGTCAGGAACGCAGCCTCTTTCTCGTGCTTTGTGCTGGCGTACAAACAAAAGCAGAGAATTAGAGGGGCATGCAGCAGGACCCTTGGCTGCCCCTGGGGAACTATTTCATTCTCCTTAGTAAGTAAGGGGTTAAGTTTTGAGTGAGCATGGGATGGCAAAGACAGAAGTGAAAAAAAAATTTTTTTTTCTAAACATAAAGAGAGACTTGGAAAGAAGCCTGTCGGGGTGGCTAAGGAGGCTCTCCCAGAGAATGAAAAGGGAATGTATGTGGGAGCGGAGAGTAAATGATTCAATATGATTTGAATTTGATACATAGTAATGTGGCTCAAGTGAGATCTTTATCAGAGGAAGAAAGAAACTACTCAGGATTCATAAATGCCATTTATTAGCAATTACTATTTGGGCTTCTTTAATTAGAAAAAGTCTCCAGGCATCTGAGATCAGTAATGGAACTTTGGAGGTAAAGAGGACAAAAGGACTTTTATGGTTTTTTTTTTTTTTTTTTTTCAAAGCTAAAACAACAACAACAACAACAAAACCCTTTTTATTTTCGTATTTACAAAGGTGATTATAAATGTTTTACCAGCCTGTAAGTGTATGTTTTGATCTACTTTTACACTTATTAACGGCATAGTTACAGTAGGAAAATTCATCACAGGTTTTAACACTTTTTTTATGATAGGCCTATGATGTCATTCATATGTAATACATTGCATTAAAAAACAGTGACCACCCGGAGCGGACAGCTAAAATAATGGAGCATTCATTCTACTGAACCTGCTTCCTAAAATAGGCCACCATTAAAGTCACAGTAATGTGCTCTGGGAGGGACACTTTTGGGGGGCTGCAATCCTACTTCTAAATTGGAGATTTGTAAAGATGATTAATTGTTGACAGATGATACTGGGAAATTTTGAGCTCCAAGGCTTGCACATTGTGCTATCTGTGTGGCTTATCTGCCCTGAGGGGTGGTTGGAGCCTATCCCACTTTTACCATTTTTACTCAAATACCACAAAAGTGCCCCACCCCAGGACAATGACACTTTACAGTCAACCCCGGATTTCAGCATTCCTCCCAGCTGCCTTAAATATCACTGAAGCAATCTCTAAGCCTAGGATTAGATTTAGCAGACCAAGTGTCCTTTGAGGTCAGAGTTCAAGGAGTCCTGGATAGCATTCTGGGTGCGGAGAGGGAAAGATAGTCACTCAAGACACTTTCCTAAACAAAGGTTTCATTCTGTAGGGCTTTAAAAAAATCCCTCAAATAGCCCTAACAGCTGAACACACACACACACACACACACACACACACACACACACACACACACA
>CABHPH010138612.1:0-33094 GCA_902168325.1 Peromyscus nudipes | reverse complement strand
TGTGTGTGTGTGTGTGTGTGTGTGTGTGTGTGTGTGTGTGTATGTAGTAAAATATTTCTATACTGTAAGGGGGTGACTATTTCTAAAAAGTTGAGAAATGCTGTTTATAAACCTATAGTTTATAGAAACTACTCTAAAACTAATTTTGGTTTTTAAATACTAATAGTCTTCCTTGTAATATTCCTTGAAAAGTGTAGGTATGGTTTAAAAACCATATTTGTTTTTGTGCTGTTATAAATACAGTATTAAGTGCATTATAGGCTCCCAGACCAGTGTGTTGAGAGGTTTTGTTAATTTGTGTAAAATACAAAGGTAGCTGAATAAAGCAGAATTCCTGAAGAATGCTATTTCATCTCCACTTCCTTTTACTGGAGTGCAAAGCAGTTGGGATGTATAGAGTCCTTACATTCAAAGTGGAAGGTGTTGAAGAGTTGGTCTGCTCCAGAAAGTGATGTTGGGGTTCTGCTATGCATGAAGAAAAGAAGCATGTGTTGGCCTTTCCTCACTGCGTATCATTCCACCACAGGTTCAGCAATAATAACTACAATTTATGCCATTTCCCTGGTGAAGATTGATGATATACCACAGTCAGGCCACAGGTTAGAAGCACAGGCTGAGTTATTACGTACTGCTGGGTAGTGATTTCCTGTGAACTGATTTATGGATAAATAATTCTATGTTCTTATTATATAGGACAGACAGTTTTTAATTTCTTTAACAAAGCATAGCTTAACAACAGAAAATTATATGCTGGAGCATAGGGACCCAATCGCTCCGAGGAGGGTAAACAGATGCAATCAATGTCATGAGTTCTCCTATTTTTACAAGGGTCTCATCAGCAGTTGGTGTATTATAGAAACAATACTGAGAACCAGAAGCCCCAAGGCTTAGTTATTCTGAGACTGGAGTTTTATTGACACTCTTTTGCTGAGATCTTTTCCAGGGGGTTATGAGATATATAAACTCCAGCCTTTGGATATTAAAGCTAATGTCTCATTTTTTCCCCCAGGTTGAGTTTTCACTTTGGTTTTAAAATTAACGTCAGGATGCACCTGGAATAAAAGGAAGTTATTCACAGAGTTGAATTGTGAGGGTACTGCTGATATCTTGCTCAGTTGCATGCATCTGTCTCCTAGATGGGTTTTGTCAGCAGCTCTCTCCACATCACTGTGGACCGTGAGAACATTCATGTTCCTTACAGAGGACATGGCATAGACCTTCATTGCGTGAGATGGTTCTTGCATTTGAGGTCCAGGAGTGGAAGTTCTCATCCTGGCTCATTTGGGGAATAGTTTTACTTAGCTGTGTGTTTAGCAATAAGAAGCTTCTTTATTCAAACTCGGTCCAGGATGCATTAGTTTATGTTTGCATATTTGTGACTCAGAGACACATGAGGAAAATTTGTTTAATGGATAATTAGCACTACATGCAAACCCTTCTGAGGTTCTCTTGGCTGTACTGTATGTCACCATGGCTCACTTCCACTTTAAGTGGTTTCTCAAATCTTCAGTCCCATACTGTTCAGTTACCATTTGCAATATCCCACACCCTCCAATTTTTATATATTAAAGGTTAATAATTTGAAAGACAGAAATTTTGCTTTGACTTTGCAGAGCACGTGGTTTCTCTTAGACTGAAAACTGATAAAATACTGAAGACACCAATACAGACACCATTCATGTTTCCTTTTGTGAAATGTCAACTCTTCGACTCTGGAAAGATATTACATCGAGAGTGAAAAAGTGGTTTCCATTGTTGCATCTTTTTAATTTTAGACAAAAATTGCTTCCATTCCCAACTTAATTTTATGTCACTAATGGGAAATTTACCTACAATTGCATTTTGTTATTTGGTCTGAATGCATTATACAAAGAGTGAATTGGCATTCTGTATTTTAGAATGAACAGATTTGTCTGGATATAAACAGTTTTATTTATATTGTGCTCAATTCAATCATGTTAACATTTGTATGAATTTCAACTCCAAAATAAAGGCCCATAATTTGTGACTCAAAGACCTTGAAACTGCATCTGTAATAGTCCTCAACACCAGGCATTTTCCGAATGTTTGCAGATGATGCGTTTCTTGGAAATAGTAAGATGACTTGGGAGGCACTGTTTATGTCTGCAGTGACTCCTTGCGGGGACCATTTTCCCCAGAGAACTCCCAGGTGTAGCTGACTCTTCTGCCTTCTGTTTACTCGTTGGTTTCGTTTTTTCCTTTTCTTCAGAATAAATGTCAATGCCCTGAGTGATACATGACAGGATGAACATAGCCCTGCTCGAGAGACTTGCCTTGTCATCAGGAATTGGCACAGGGGCTCATGCTTAGAGTAGCAGGGCTGAGTAGGGAGGGTCTAGTGGTCTCACACTTGACGAGATAAAGCCTGGTTCCTAGTCCTGGCTGGTACCCATTGATTTTTAAAGTCACTTTTATGTAGAACAATGACCCCCTGAAGACGAACAAACGGTTCTAGAAAGCACCTGATGTTGGGTGCGGTAGCTCATGCTTATAATCCCTGCACTCATGAGGCTGAGACAGGAGGACCATGAGTTTGAGTAAGCCCAGGCTACATAGTAGTCAGGCCCTGGCTCAGAAATGGACAAAGAAACAGGCAAAAAACAAACCAAAACAAAGAAGAAGACTGGGTACCGTAAAGTAACATAAAGGGATATTGTGGTAAAACTCACAAACCAAGTATGGGTGCTCTCCGTGCAGCTGTGTAGAGAAAGGACTACTTCAGATGGGCTGCTCAGGCTAGACCTAGTTCTAGACATGACTACTGGGGATCAGTGCTCTAGGCAGAGTGAGAGTGTGATATCTGCTCAGCACAGGAAAAGGAACCTTCATGTATTGAGGATCCACCGTGTGCCTGACACCTGTGTGTCAAAATAATCAGACCCCAGCAATTTTCTCCTTTTTACACTCTGGAGTCAGCTTAGATTGCAGCATTAGAAGTAACATCTGTACACTGGAGGTTATGCCAGGATTATTGAGATTTCCTAACGCCGTGAATCAGGAACTGTCCCTAGTGGGCCTATGACAATTTTATCTACACTGCAGGATTTGGTTGCCCCACCTTACAGACTGGGATGAGACTGCAAGTTGTAATGAATCACTCCTGCCTGGAATGTTGTAGCGATTTTTTGCTCCCCCTAGAGTGGTTTTCTCTTTTCTTTCATCCATCCCTCTTCCGGGAGAGATTCATATCTCCTCTAGCATTGCTTAGGTGCTATTATGTCCTCACTCAGAAACTTATAAAAATATTTCCTTCTGGTGGTTTTTTTTTTTTTTTTGCATTTGTTATGTGGCAATCCGTGTGCATGGAAAGCCCCATAGTAATGCAGAAGGTGGGCATAGTTATTATCGCCACTTCATTGACAGGAAAACTGATATGAGGAGAAACTGAATCACTGGCTCCAAATCTCAAAGTTTGTACACACTAACCCCCAACTTGCTGCTAATTACCAGCCTACACTGGAGTAACTGAGTCAAGTGTTCAAAACCATCTGAATGTGTATGCCTCCTTCAGCCTTTCCTTAGGACAAGGCTTGGTGCTAAGGGCTTTGCATGGAATACATACAGACATTTTCCCTTTAAGGGAAGTACCTTTTGATTCCATTTTACAGATGAGCAGATTGAGGCATGGAGAAATTAACTAACTTGCTAGAGTCACGTGATTAGAAGATGGTGGAAGCCAGGAATGCTCAGCAGCTATTTCCTTGGAAGCCCACACTCATTCACAGTTGCTCTGGTGTACTGCTTCCCAGTTTGATTTCTTTAATTAACATTTGACTACTATTCTAAGTAATATTTTTGTCATTTTTTTTTTTTAAATCAGGAAAGGAGGCTGTTCCAAAGAATGTTTTTCAAAGTGGATTAGTGCATTAGACAGACAACCCAGCTTGTAGGGAAGGCACATTGAAGAGAGCCACTCTAGACTTCCCGCCCCAGGTAGACAGTTGAGTATACACTGTGACCTCCAGACAGTGCAGAGAAGAAAAAGCATGTGCTGCCTCCCTTGCCTGAGAGAATAGCATGGACCCTCTGTTCCCTTGAAGATGTAGAAACCAGCTTGGAGCAGATGCTCTGTGTGGAGGTATTCAGTGATGTGAAGCACCTGTGTGTCTAGCTCCAGCCCAAACAAGTCTCCTTCTGGCTCCTCAAGGTGGGGAGGGAGTTCACATAAATGGAGATGATAACTGGCTTCAGTCTATTACTTCCTGCACACACACCCCTTAAGGAAAATGAAAGATGATTTATTTATTTATTTATTTTTACTTACTGGATAACCTTTTGTGTGCTTTTAAAATAGAGAGAGTCTCATTATGTAGCCCAGCCAGCTTTGTATGCTTGATATTTCTCCTTCTTGTTGGGGTTATAGGCATGTGCTACCATACCTGGCTTGTGTGTGTGTGTGTTTGTATGTGCATATGTGTGTCATGTACACCTGTGTCTGTGTTCAGGGTGCGTGTGTATGTATGTGTGTGTGCACAAGCGTGTGCGCATCTGCTCACGTGCTTGTACGCACTTGTAGGCCACAGTCAGACCTTGAGTGTCTTCCTTCATCGCTCAGCTTGTTTTCTGAGGCAGGGTCTCTCAGAGTCTGCAGCTCACTGACTGGCTAAGCTGGCTGGCCAGCACGTTCAGGGCTTGGCCTGTCTCTGTGTCCTGGCACGAGGCTGGCACTAGGTTACAGTGACACACCACCATGCCCAGCCTCTCCATAAGCGCTGAGGATCTGAACTCTGGTTCTGAAGCTTGCACAGTAGACACTCTCCTGACTGAACCATCTCCGCTCCGTTGTTTGTGACAAAGTCTTACCGTATGGCTCAGGCTAGTTTCAAGCTCACTGTATAGCCCAGGGTAGCTTTGAACTTGCTGGTATTCTAGGCATTTGCTACCATGCCTGGCAAGTTATAATTTACACACAATAAGAGTATTCGTATTAAGAGGCTGATTTGATGGATTTTTGACAAATTTTGTACTCAGGCAGCCTCCAGCCCAAACAAGCAAACCCGTCCTTCCCTGTGAATTCTCTTGCCATTGCCATAGATGAGTCTTGTTTCTCTTGGATTTGATAGGAATGAAGTCACACAGCTATATTTGGTTGTCTGGCTGCACTGTGGAATGCTCCTTAAAAAAAAAAAAAAAAAAAAAGGAATGAACTGCTGACACACAGGCAGGTTGAATGTCCCAGAGAATCGTCCCTGGGAGTTTGCAGGGTTCATTTTCTCCAGATTACCTTCATAGTCCCAGTGACTCAGTCACTCACAGAGTCTTCTCTGTGCCAATCAGAGAACACAACAACCATCCACACCAGTCTTCTCCTTTATTCTCCTATAATTAAAACAATGTGCCTTTAGGATATGGTCAGTTTATGTTTAACTTGGGGCCATGGAGATAATGTGGTTTTTTTTTAAAGGAAGTGAAAATCGCACAGTAATTTTCTTAGAAAGGTGGCAGGTCGGACCTGTTGTGCGGTGTCGTTTTGATATGGCTAACTCCAGAAAGGAGGACGTCAGCAGATCGGGCCTCTCCGGGGTGGCTGTCCAGCAGGCCCAGGCTGCTCATCTCGTGTCTGCTCCGAGCTGTGCATTTTTCATTGTCATGAGAGGAAATGTTAGGGAAACTATCCCCCACAAAAAAGCAGCTCTTCTTGGCAGGGGAGAGATGAGCTAAGGAGCCAGAACTGGAGCCATACGGCACCATGAATGAGAACGGCGCTGCTTTGCTGGGGCTGAGTCCAGGCACTATTTATACTGTAGCATATTCGGCAGCAGATTGTTAAGTCTTAATACTGAAACAGTGCATCATTTGAGTATTTTTGTTCCGTTTCTTCCCTGTTTTCAAGCATCATGTCAGGCATTCCACGTTCATTTATTTCATCTTGGACAGGACATACCCTCACCGGAAAGGTCATTTCCAGACCCTGAGAGTTTCACCTCACAGCTACAGAGTCATTTTGGGAATCTTTTAAAAGTACCTTTGGGTGTACAGGTGTTCTCTTTCTTCAGTGATAAAAATATATGTATTTTAAAAGAACAATGTAGTTAGACTCACCTGTATTGTTAACAGGAAAAATAAAAATGCTGTTTTTCTTTTATCTCTGAAACATAACATTTTTATATGTGACAATTTCTGCCATCCCGTGGGGACCATCCGAGTTTTCATAGCATGGAAATAAAATTTTTGTTACCTGGTGTCATTTGTAAAATGAGTTTATTTTTCTTCATCAAATTTCTGTGTGCCCTGTGCTCCAGACCAGAGGGGCCCATCCGGTGAATAAGTTAGCGTTTCCCTGTGCGATGTGTGAGCACCCCATGAATCTTCCTGCTGTAGGGATTGCTTCCATAGTCGCTGCTCTTTGCAGCCCCAGCTAGCCTGGGAGCTTTGTTCTGTTCATCATCCATGCTTGCCACAGACAGCAGGAAACCCACAGGGGAAAGGTGCCATTGTCATTCTAAAAAGAACCCAGGAATAAAAACCAAGAGGCAGCTGAAGGCATCTTTGCTATTCTGAGCTGTGGCGCTTGGACCAGAAGGCTAGGTGAGGGCGCCTCCAGGGGCTGCAAGTGCTGTGTGCCCTGGGACTCACCACAGTCAGAATGTGACTGAATGTGCAGCCTACACAGTAGTGTTCTTGTTCAATTCAGAACCAAGTCTTATATTTAGGTAAAGCTTGCTTTTTTTTTTTTTTTTGTCTATGAAATCAGCAGTCCTGTATATATAGCATCAGTCTTAAGTTAGACTGTGAAACAAGACTTTGGAAAAAGGAAATATCCGTATGGTTTTCTAAGTAATTTCAGGCACAGAAAAACATAAAAGAATCAATTGTCTATGACTAAACCTCATCCTTTCCATTCCTTATCTCTCCTGTGTAGTTCACTAACTCAGTTGTCAGCCAGAAAAGAATACCTCATTGAACACGGGGCTGTAAACTCTTAAGAGGGGGCGTTCAGTGTTGACTGTTGAATGACCTTCTTGACATTGAACAAACTATGGAAGGGTTTAATAAATAGCAGATATATGTTTATTATGTTTTTCTTCCCTGTGCAGGAATAATCAAGCTTGGGAGGTGGAACCCTCTCCCCCTTAGTTACGTGACAGATGCCCCTGATGCGACCGTGGCCGACATGCTGCAAGATGTCTATCACGTGGTGACGTTGAAGATCCAGTTACAAAGGTGGGTATTTCTGAACGTCTGTCTGCTTCCTCTCAGAGCTACTGCCTAGATCTTAGAGTCACTGTGGAGATCAGCTTGTCCTCTCCATTAGTTTCTAGACAGTGGGTTAAAATGAGAGGCGGGAGGAGGGAAGCAGGGGGTGCTTCACTGGGCATCTTTATAGTCCACATTCCAACTGTTTGATGCTGTTTTCAGAGGCAGTGAACTGGTTACCCAGGGGCTGCTTGATAAATCATTAAACGTCTTCAGGGCAGGGGAAGGAGGGCTCTACACAGCCCCTCTGCCTGTGGCTCCTGTCATCTTTCTCAGAAGCCAACCCCAGAGCACCTGAAGTATCGAATCCCTCCGCTAGCTGAGAGTTTTCTCCTTCAGAGGCTTCTGTCTCTCTGTGGTGGACACTCAGTGAGTGTCTTTGGTCTGCAGGGAGATCTGGAATGCTGCGCACCCCCCTACATTAGAGGTTCTCTGTACCCGTTCCTTGTGAAGTGCCTGCAAGTTGTGTCTTAAGCAATGGCGTCCTTCAGTGCAAGATTTAAAAAATTTTTCTCCTTTAGGAGAGTTTTTACTTTAGCAGGGACCCACCACCCCTGTTCTTTTTGTAGCAATTCTTCAGAGTCTTTCCTAAAATTTACTTTTGGACTGGGAAAGTAGCCACTCTGAGTTTTCCTGGGAAGGTGAGCCTTCACACTTTGGTTTTGGTGGCAGTGTGCTGACCTTGAACCTTAGGAAGACCCATAATGAGTCTCTGCTGGGAAAGCCCATCACCACAGTGCTATGTCAGTTCTGCAGTGTTTGGAAAGATCTGATGTGTAGAAATAGAATTTCTCCACACTCATATGCACAGTGGTAGTCTTTCTTGGCTGTTAGGATGGAGGGCACCACAGCTGGGGTCTATGGGTCTACAGAAGGAGCTTGCTCCCCTTCCCTCTCTTGGGAACCTCCTAGATGACCTACTCTGACAGTGGCATGTGACCCAAGAGCCGTGCAGCCTTCTCGTCCTCTGCAGCCGGGCTATGGTTGAGGGTCACGTGTTACTCCTTCCCACTCTGTTTTGCAGTTGTTCGAAGTTGGAAGACTTGCCTGCGGAGCAATGGAACCATGCCACAGTCCGCAATGCCTTAAAGGAGCTGCTCAAAGAGATGAACCAGAGCACGTTAGCCAAAGAATGCCCTCTCTCCCAGGTCAGTGTCTCCAGGTGGCCTTTCTTGGTGCTTTCTGCCCTCACACCACACTGCTGGGACCCATGGAGAGGGTGGTGCTTTTGGTGTTAGAGTAGAAGTCATCATTTCAGGGATAGCTTGATAATGGCTTAAAATCAGTGAAAATATTTGAGACCACTTGCCAAGGATAACCATCTGCTTTCTCATGGTGCAGCTAGGACATCATGACATAGGAAGTCACTTGAGTTTCGTGTTGAGACCGCATCTGCTGGTTAAGGGCCAGGTTGAGGCCTTGCACATGACTTCCAGTTCCAAAGTCAACATGCCCAGCGGTTGCCTTACGTCCTCTGCAGGATGGGCTGGTAATGCTCAACCTTGCATCTTGGTATGATTGCACGATCCTTTGCCCTGTTGGGTCGTTAGAGGTTGATCATTATGTTATAGACATTTGTAGAGGGTGTTTTTGTTTTTAAATAAAGTTACCACACAAAAATACATCATTAGAAACAATGACAATCCACTTTTTATGTGATTATACACTACAAGAAACCATGAAAATAAGAAACTAAACTGCGCCAAGGAACCAAAGCTAAGTCTTATTTGGTTTTCCTGCTGGAGCTTGGCATTTGAATCAAGGCTCCAGCAGATAGTATATGTTTTCTTGAACATCCCAGTGGCCTATAATTTACAAAAGAAACCTTGAAGACAAAAAAGAAGAGTGGAGAAGTCCATAGAAAGGCAACAATTGCAGCCTGTGTATTTAAGCAGAAGTCATGATTTAGCTGTTCTGTCTGGCCAGATGCTAGGGAAGTAGAGGTTGTCATTGTGTGTCTGTGTATTTATTTTTTATTTTACCTTTCAAAGCTTGCTTACATTGGGATAGCCTCCTCCTTGTCCCCTGATGTCTTTGTGAGTCACCAGATCTAGTCATATAGGCTGTCCCTACAAAGCAGCCTGAATATGTCACACACAGCTTCCAGTGTCTTATTTACTCTTAGCTTTTATCTGCAAAACCTTGGTTCTTGAGAGTTTTGTTCATTGAGATCAGCAGAGCTACTCACTCTTGGCTCATCATAGGTTCTTATGTTGCTCATCATTCTTACCATGGCCAAAAGGGCTGAGTGTACAGACAGCCTTGTGAGCTAAAGTCCAAAGGGAAGGCACAAGATTTTCAAAGCCATGCACCTTCCAGCGTTCTCAGTGTCTTGATAGAAGTTTAGTTGTTTTTTTCTTTTGTAGTAAAATATCAGAAAGAAGGTTAGTATTTTTAAGGTCTGTAGGGAAATAGTATTGAGTCCATTCTCAATGCTGTGTGATCATCACCAATTTATCTGTCACTCCAGTGTCTGTGACCTCTTGAGTAATAATTCTCCACTCTTCTCTCTCATCAGGCACAGGTAACTTCTCTTTTCTCTCAGTGAGTTTGTGTAGTCTCCATCCTGACACAGGTGGATCTAGGAAGAGATAGTAGAAGGCCACCAGATGACACTGGACGAATTTTATAGGACAAGAGAATGCCTCCAAAATAATCTTTTCCCTTTACCATCCTTCAAGTATCATTATAATCTTGTGTTCCTGGAAGACCACAAAACAGCTTGAGAAGGCTGAAAGTGAGCGAAGAGTGCACATGTCACTCTCTGCCTGCAAGTACTTGCACTTGCAGAGTACATAGGGAAGCCAGGAGACCCCGTCCCCTTCCCACGGCTGTTCTCACTAGCAGAGCATCTATCATTCACTGGTTTTCCAATGTTCTTTCAGAGCAGCTGTATTATGTGTCTGCATGTTAGCAACTCTAAGAATCACTTTGCTATTCACACAAATCAACCCCACCATGCCAGTAGGAACGTGGTGAAGGTTATCCAATCATTTCATCTTTCATTTCGGAGGAAAGGGAAGCATTCAGGACTCTGTCTTTCTGAATATATATTGTATAAATCATGACATGAGGAGAGGTGTTCGCTTTTTCTTACTTCCCGTTGTTATTGGCTTTTGTTTTGAGACAAGATCTCGCTGTGTAACCCTGGCTGCCCTGGAATGTGTGGCCTTCCCCTTCTGAGTGCTGGGATTAGAGAAGGATGCCACACACCAGTCTCCTATTAGCTTTTAGAATGCCTTTAGGTCTCTTCCTTTTCTGGAGTTCTAAATTCCTTGACTGACTCATGAGGGACTAGAAGTCACTGCTTATACATTCATTTTGTTTTGGAGACAGGGTCTCACTTTGTATGTAGCCTTGTCTCAACTGGTATGGGATTTGCTATATATAGATCAGGCAAGCCTTGAACTCACGGAGTCCTCCTGCCTCTGAGTTCTAAGTGCTGGGATTATAGGCATGTACTACTATACCTATCTTTTTTTTTCCCCCTGTACTCAAAGTTCAAGTAGCTCAGGCTGTCCTCAAACGCTCTGTAACAGAGCAGCCTTTACTTCCCAATATTCTTTATCCCCATTTCCTATGCTGGGATTACGTATGTGCACCATCACACCTACCTCCACTTAGGCTTTAATTTTGTTTGTCTGTTTGTTTTCTTTTTTGTCACCTTGTATCTTATTTCATCTGAAAAGCAGCTGAAGAGTTAGTATTGAGCTGTCTTAGCTGATGGAAGTGGCAGTGAATGGTTCCTTCTTTTCCTTAGTCGGCTTCTCCTTTAAGAAAGGATGGTGGGAGGGTGAGGGGAGGTGAGGGGGGGAGTGCCTTCCACCAAGCCTGCAAGCCCACATGATGGAAGGAAAGAACTGGATCCCGGAAGTGGTCCTTGGACCTCCACGTGCTCACTATTGCACATGCCTCCACACAAGCTAAATAAAGAAATACAAATGTGATTAAAAATCTAAGTAAAGCAGAGAGTATATATGGGAGGGCAGGGGGGCGGGGTCCGTGTGAGCAGGAGATCAAGCAGGCTGGCAGTGGAGTTTCTCTGTAGCACTTCCCAGGACATCTAACTTTGGCCAATGAGCTTCTTCATTTTGAGTCGCTAAGCCCTCAGTTTGGAAATTAACCCATACTTATAATCAGGTGTGACATCTGTTGCTTGGGCTAGTTAAAAAAAAGAAAGAAAAACAAGTGCATTTAAAATTTATCTCGGGAACCTAAAAGCAGACTTATTTTTAGACATGGCAGTGTAGCTAAAATAAGTCCTAGCTGGTCATATGTCACTTAACAACGGAGATTCATCTCGAGAAATGATGATGGTTTCATCATCATGTGAATACACAGAGAGTGCTCACAAAAATGTAGATGGGGAGGTCAGCCGCTCAGTGTGGCCTTCTGATGCAATCAAGGGATGTAGGATGTGAGAGGTGTACAAAGGTCCCACTGATGTAGCATGGTGTGTGGGTTCTCAGCCAATTTCTGTATCAGCAGAGAACAGTATAGTGTTTATGTAAACCAGTAACAGAATGGTTTGTGATCATTGCCAATGTTGTATATTAGTATATAGTTGTTGGTGCGATAGTTTTCTGTGACTGGCAGTGTGGTAGGTTTATTTACCCCTGGATGACTGCAAACACATAGAAACAACCCATTTTGTTACACAGACATGTCACTGGGGGATAGACGCTTGCTGCTTATGGTCCTTCACTGAGTAAAGCTCCCTCCACAGCACATCACTGTATTGACTGTATCCTGTTCCCTTGCACTTTCGATTAGAGTAATCTCAAATCAGCTAGTTGACTTTGGAGGAACTAAAACAATTCAAATGTATTTAGATTCTCCAAGTACCTTATTTATTTATTTTTAATGTTTTTGAGACAGAGTCTCACTGTGTAGCCCTGGCTCTCCTGGAACTTGCTTATGCAGACCAGGCTGGCCTTAAACTCACAGAGACTTGCCTGCCTCCTCAGGGATTAAATTAAATGTGTGTGTTACTATGCCTGGCAAATAGTATCTTATTTTAAGGAAAGAATTCAGGGATGGGAAAATATCTCAGTATATAAAAGTACCTGCCATACAAGTATGAGGTCCCCTTCCCCAAAAACCCATGTAAAGTCAGGCATGACAGCACACATCTGTCATCCCAATGTTCCCAGCGTGCATCTCTCTCTCTCTCTCTCTCTCTCTCTCTCTCATTAAAAAAAATTACTTCCAAATACAAGTAGCAAACCATGTGTTGTGTACGGCTAAGTTGACTACAAAATAGCGCACATGAATCTTTATATTTAAAATTTCGCAGTCCATCATAAAGAATTCTGAAATTTTTCAAGTGTTTCTGCCTTGGAAAGGTATTTTAAACCTTCTGATTTGTTATAATACATAGCGCTACTCATGAAATAGGTGTACCTGTAATCACCGTTTATGTAGTATATAAACCATAGGCTGTGTAGAAAGCCAGAGGCTATGTTGAAGTAGAATGTGCATGGGACGGCTTCAGGTGTCTATTATGAAGGCACTCTCCTCTCACCTTGCTCATAACCCACTACAGAGACACGTCGGGCAATGCTTTGTAAATGCAAAGCCATTTTAATATCAGCCCCAAGAAAGCAGTTCATTTTCAGTGTTAGAAATATCAGTGCACATATCTCCCAGGTTATTTTTACTCATGCTGCTTTACAGTAGCACGGCTAATCAATCCAGTGTCACATGCATCCTGGATTGAAGAAGTTGATCAGGCTCTTCCCCGTTTGCCAAAAAGATATGGGGATCTGAAGACTCCAGCTGTGGGTTGTTCTAGACTGAGTAGGAAACAGAAAAGATGATGAATTGTAAAATCACACACAAGTTTACAAAGCAGGAGGAAGAGATGTGCACTGTCAGGTCGGAAAGTGGGAAAGATTTTAATCAATATTCATCCCATTCTGCCTTCCTGTCTCATCTAGTTGAAGATGCTATTGACAGGCTGTGGGAATATCAGTAGTTTGGTGGTAGACCGCTTGTCTGACATATGCAAAGCTCCGAGTTGGATCCCCAGTATCACAAAGAGATAAAAGGTAGTAACTGATTAGAAGACAGACCCCGTGTCTGTGATGTTAGACTGCTTAACATGACCTCAGAGTGAGGCATGGGGCGCACATCCTAAAATACTGGTTTTCACAGAGTAGTAGTTGCATGTGCTGGACCTACGTTAGCCCCTCACAGCTTTGCACATCACTAGCTGAGTTTGGAATTTCTAAAATACTGGTGATACCACCAGTAGAGGGATGATCCTACACTACATGTCCAGGGCATTTCTTCAGGATCTTATGATTCAGACTCAAAGCATGAGAATATGATTGTTTTGGTTTAGAAGATGCTCGTGTTGGAAATGGGATAATCCCATGCAACATGAACTTTGTTGTACACTGTTTCCCAAATATACCAGTGTTTTTAAGTTCTCATGATGGTATGTAACAAGTTACCTATAAAACTGCTAAGTGTACATTATGCAGAGAGTTAATATGAATAACTGTACCACAAACTCAATGAAGTTATTCTGGTATTTCAAAGTTCCATTAGCCAGGAATTGTCTATTTTTTGCTACCTAACTCTTGGCTTAGTTCATGATTGAAATCTATTCTGTGTTTGGTAGCAACAGAGATGCTCATTTATAATCAATCACCTGGGGAAGAGAGGCTGAGGCAGGTGCTCAGCCTCCTGCTTTTTGAAGGAGTTTTGGTCTCTGGTGATAGAGCCAGGAGAGAATACCTCTTTCCTGCCCCCCCCCCCCCCGCCCCTCGTGTAGCACCAGAGTAGCTGGAGCAGGGTCCAGAGGAAGACAAGAGAGTCAGGGAGATAGGGAATGTCTGGGATCAGAGTGATGTGGGCTGCAGCCTCCCTGGACCAGAAGGCGTGAAAGGACACTCTAGGAAGTCCTTGGCCACTTGCTTCCTAGACTAGCTTGTGAGAAGGAGTCTGACGGCTCTCCTGTGCCTTCACAGAAGACAACATTCATAACAAGAGAAAGCCTGCCAGCCTGCTTGCCAGTTCACACCCGGGGGGCTGCGGCAGGCAGCTTTTATTAGGTAGCTTTCCTGTTAGAGTTTCTATTATTATGACATTTCAGTTTGGCATTTCAGAATTTCATCCCTGTCCCTTCATGTGTTAAATTTCTATGACTCAGATATCCCACATCAGAACTACGTGAGGCACGAAGAAGGGAGGAGAAAAAAGTGCTGGAGATAGAAGCTAGTCACTTTCCTCAAGGTCCCCCTGTCTAGGAAGAGCAAATGGGTCCCGGTCCAGAGAGGGAGCTAGCACAGCCTGGTACTGCACAGCTTTATTTGGTTACAGAGCAGGCCTTGCTGAGGCAGATTCTCCAGGGCAGCGGGCAAGGCAGCCTCTGTCTTTCAGACCCTGGTGTGCTAGTGGGCTTCTGCCGTCTCCATGCTGCGAGCAGACTCCGTGCAGAGCTCTCCCCACCATCTTCCTTTGGAGATCAGCTGGGGGAGGCTAGCCATCTGCTGTGTAGAAAAGGCCAAAGAGGTTTCTGTGGATTGAATTAGAGACTCCTTCCTCCACGTCTGCGTACGTAGTGATGGAAAAAGAAAGCGATTCTGATGTTTTCGATGCGGGTCTGTCTGCTGGAGGTTGAACCTCCCGCTAAGTAACTCACTTTGATTCCCTGTCATCTTCTTTATCTCTCCCACTTTGTAGAAATGCCATTAGAAGTTCTAAGATTTCCTGAACTCTTCTATGTCTGGGGATGGCATTTTTTTTTTTTTTTTTTTGAGACAGATGAGACTTAAAGGCATGACCTCAGACCTCATGAAGGTCATTAGAGTCACTTGAGTGGTCATGCTCATTTGCTGTTACACAGCGTTTCCAGAAGTCGAATCTATGTGGACATATGTAATGTCATAGTCGGTTCAGGTATGAGTGGGTGTCTGCCAGGAGTTTTGGCCTAGGCATCCCATCCCATCAGGAGGTGTCTCTCTGTAGGATATTCAGATCAAGATGTGCGATTAAAACGTAGAAACCCCTGTGCTGCCACAGGCCATGCTCCCTGCCCTTTTTTCTAACCCCAAGGACAAACCACTCTGGGGCTAGAGGGGAGGAAGAGCGGGAACCGTTGTGATACGAGCGCTCAGAAAGCTTTACCTCTAATTCATTTTTGGTTGAAACACAGGAGAAGTGTTAGGTTCGGTTTCCCCTGCTCGAAAATAGCACCGTCAAGTTTTTCATTTGGTGAATTTTCACACAAGTGATAATCACACGTTTCTATAAATTATATTAATTTAACTTATTTCCCTAAACGTTGTTCTGCAGCGTGTAGCACGGATGTTCTCAGATTCTTGGCTGTGTGAGCTTGTTGCAGTTGGAAGAGGAACAGACATCTGAAAAGCATTATCTGGATTGAGGGGGCTGGAGCATCTGATGTCACCTTGTGCTCTGCTCTGCAGCCCCAGCCGTCTGTCCCTCCTTCTGCGTTTAATCCTCATGTCCTGCTTCCTCCATCTCTGACGGCACTCTAGGGTTGGCTTTTGTTTTAGAAAGCATTGGCATTATGAACGTATACTTAAGGGACAGTGAGCTCAGGTCATCCTGGCTATTATTAAATAGTTTAGTCCACGGAGGAGTCATAGCTTAAAGTTTAAAAGACAAAGAAAACTGGTATGGGCTGTGATGGGTCCCTTCTTGTCTTAAAAAAAAGGATATTCGTGCATATGAAGACTCACTGATTTTCCCCTTCTTTTCAGAGTATGATCTCATCCATTGTAAATAGCACATACTACGCCAATGTGTCAGCAACCAAGTGCCAGGAGTTCGGGAGATGGTATAAAAAGTACAAGAAGATTAAAGGTAATCTCAGCTTTTCATTTTCAAAGCCTATTTGTAGATCCTCAGGTCTATAAGTTGTTAGTTCTTTGACATAGATGTTTAATTGTAGCTATTGTTTATAATATATGCATATATATGTGTGTGTATATACATATATGCATACATACACACACATGCACATACACAAATATATCTATATCTATATCTATATATTTGTATTTATGAAGGTAAGATCCTTAACATTCCTGTCATAAAATTCAACCCTTAAAAGTAAGATAGGACTATAAGAGAAATTCTTAGCATGATTGATCAGCTTTGTGGTTTTCACCAGTGATCCATATAAAGGCCAAAATCCATTAGGATGGAACTTTAGGAGTTTTATTCCAAGTTACATAACACTTATGATTTGACTCCGGATTAACAAATGGAATGACTGCCAAAGCAACAAGAAAGCTTTGGTTAGAAACTGGGTTTCAGTGTGTTTATTTAGAGACAAACCTCGGAGAATTGTAAAGCAAGATTTCTATAGTCTGGCTTTAACTCATATCCGGGTCTTTAATTTGCTAAGTTTGTAAACTTGGTCAAATTATTTAATCTCAGCAAGATTCAATGTCTTCATCTAAAAATTAGAGATGAAAGTATCTAGATCCTTTAGTAGTTGTGAGGACTAAATAAGAAAATGTTGATAAATTAATTCTGAATAACTAATTGCTACGATACAATAACAAGAACAACAATAATCATTAATAGTAGCAGTAGGAACTATTAATATAAGAAATTAATATAAGAAATTGATAAGAAATTATATGTAGCCTTGAAAACACAACTCCTTTACATGATAAATGTCGTGTTCTTTAGACCACCTCGCCTTTTAAATATCAGTGTTATTTTACCATTGCAAAGAAATCCTTTCCCACTGAAGTACATGTCACTAGTCTTTGAGATTTGGGGTAATTTTTGTAATGGTGATGTTTGAGGGCCATCCCAGTCTTGGTTTGCAGGACTGTGGCACTGTCCTCAGGCTTTGCTCACTGGAGGTGTTCACTGACACAGTCTTGCCGTCAGCTCAGGGCCCCCATTCGAGGGCCACCTGATGGTCTGGTGGGTGACTGGATGTGAAGGATGAACTGAGTTTTATTATCTGCAGGCTTCCTCAGGGAGACAGGGTGTGTTGTGTATCAAAGCAATACTTCTGGCTATTGAGTGTCAGAGAGCTTGTTTACAAGATCGCCCTTGAGCAAACAAGCTTTTGGATGCATCAGCCACACAATTCAGATCGAGAAAAAGGGAGAGCATTTCATGGTAAATACATGATTTAAAGGGAAGCAAACATGTTGAACTATCCAGAGGTCAAGCGTACTGCAGACTGAATTGAGATCAATTTCTTTTCAACATATCCGCAAATTCTCTGAGCCCTTTAGATTCTGGTTTGGGTATTTGTCTTTAAATATTAATACTTCTGTGTCAGAGAAGCGGACAACTCCTCATTCCGAGGTGTCATTGTGTGGTTCAGAAGGGTTTCTTTCCTGTAAGTGTCGCCTCCAAGTTTTTCTTTTAAAACTGGATTGTTAAAGTGCTTGAACATATCGTCTTTGACTAAAAATCAAAAGAATCACTCAGCTTCAAGGTCGTTTGTTAGATCACATTTACCTGCTGTTATAAGTGAAAGGAAGAGAGTGTGTTCTTTTATATGTTAGACTATAATTCCAGCTTCTGAAAGCCTGGGAACTCTTCAATCCAGTGATTTCACAGTCACCACCACAGTCTCTCTCTTTCTCTTTTTCTGTGTGTGTGTGTGTGTGTGTGTGTGCATAAACACTCATGTTATCTGCTCTTTCAGACATTCAATTCTTTAAGCTCTGGTTTCTTTTCCCCCCAAGATAGTAAATGCACAGTTAAATCTTTAAGTGCCATAAAAGCAGACTTAGGCCTTGATTTCATTCAGTAGGTCAAGGATCCACATCTGAAGAGGTTGGGAGACACTGTGTACACATGTTCAAAATGCTAGTCATTGCTGTTGAAAAGTGTGGATCTGTGTGTGTGTGTGTAGGAGGAGAAAAGGGAAGGTTAAGGTATGTGTGAAGTAAATATAAGCTGCCATAAAACAGTTCAAGTGGTGTTGATTCATCAGCCCAGGGAGTGGGAAGAAAACAATGAGCACATGACAGGTATAATGGTGTACAGAAAACAAATACTGGAGAAGTGCATTTTTTATTAACTTTCTACCCTCAGGAAGCAGGAAGTGTTGGGCCTACCTCTTCTCATGCTAAGAATGGATGTGCAGGGAGTTGCTGTCTGATCCATTTCTCATGGAAGACTCATGGTTTGGTTTCTAAGGTTTTCTTGTGACCATCCTTTTTCAAAATGAACAGAAGTATTGATGTGCAAATCTGGAACTCAGTAGCAGCCAGAGCAGACTGGTACCTTTGGCTTCCTCCCAAGAAGGCCGAAGTCTGAGAGGTCTGTCCCTCCCTGCCATCCGCTTCCCATTCTCACCGAGTTACCAGTGTGCAGATACCATGGCTTATGTTAGCTACAGAAGGAAGTCTGCAGCTAGCCTACTGATGTCCTAAACAAAATGCAGGCTACATCGTTAAATATGTTTCCTATTATCTGCTAATGTCTGTTTTAATAAAACAGTGGGAACTAAATGGTTGCTTCTTAATCAAAACCATGATTTCCTAAACATAAGCTATGTGATTCTGTTACAAATTGCCACATCTAGATCTCCTAGGTCAATTCTTTTTTTCTATTCTCATAGAAATAAATAAACAGTAAAATAATTATATACTCTAAAGATCAAAGTAAAATAGGACTCAAACCTAGCAAAAATAAGAGTACTGGAAGGATAAAAAAAAGATCAGATTGCAAATTCTATAGTTAATGCTTAAATAAATATGAGAAAAATGAACAATCAATAATTTGATATCATTAAAAACAGATGTAAAAACTATACACAAATGGAATTGTCTACATTTTGAAGTAAACATTTTAATGTGCATTTTTTGAATTTGTTGTTGTTATACCTAAACTATTTACACTTACTCTTTAAAAAGTCCTAAATTGGTTTGGCTTAGGATGTTGACTTTATTTTCCCCAGTGATCACAGTAGACCTTGCTCTGTTTACCTTTTTCCTTTAATTTCAAAGACAATCAAGGTTGGCAGAGACATATTTGAGTTAACATTGCCATTCCTTCAGGAGAGAGGGAGAAACAGTTTGTGTACTCGGTTTCAAGGTCCTACCGTGAACCTTGTCCCAGGATTTTCTGCTCCTGAGGAACACGGGGTGGCCGGGCGGCATGTTAGGTTGCTCTACACCTCTTTGGACAACTTGCCGTTCGGCTCACCCTGTCAGCTGCATTTGGGCTAGGTTTGCCAGAGCGCTCAACTCCTCTGTGGAAGGAACACATTGTATACTTTTACCCAAAAGGAAAGAGAACAGCCATTCAGTGTTTAGGTTTTTTTATTAGCAAGGGGCAGAGGTAACCCATAGCTACCTAGACATATTCATGCTGCCGTATAATCATTTTCCAGGTTTGGAGCTTTATTCCATGGATATTACCCCATAGTTGTTTTGTAAAATAATGATCCTTTAATTTAACTGTTATTTTTGTAAGAACTCCAGATATGAACTTACTCCATAATTGTCATGAAACGGAGTACAATTGTGTCTGCAGCACCACCGCCAATTCCATTCTCTTTTATTTTTGGTTGTTAGTCTAGCCTTTAATGGCTGAGCCATCTCTCCAGCCCACCAGTTCTATTCTCATACATTTACAGGATTCATAGGAACAATGAGGACAAGATGATAAAGGCATTCACATCAGTTTTGATTGGATCCTTGATGAATAAATTCAAATAAGTATATCTAAAATATTTTTACTAAAAGCAAAATGCATTATCTTTATTGGGATTCATCTCAAAGTATTTAATATGTCTCAAGAACTGAAGGGTCATTCAAAGTTCATACAAATACTGGTGGCTATTACAAAATTATTTATGTCATAGAATAATACCACCAGAATGAATAGACCTAACCAAACCTTGTATTTTGGTTAGGGCTAAAAATCATCCCCATCACTTTCCTCTTCTTAATCATTGCTCAAAACACTCTGATTGCTAGTTTTCTTAATTTTATTTGTTTATTTGAGCCTATTTTGAAAAATATTGCAAAGCTGGGAGAAAAGAGGAGTCTTAAAACCAGTGTTAACTTCCTTGAGTCTGGTTTATTCTAGTAATCAGTATTTTATCTGACCCTGTCTAATCTACTCTTGCAAGATCAAACGTCCAGGCCAGCAAGCAGATAGTAAACAAAGCTCATGAAGGGTTTCAGTAAACACAAAGATTAGATGTTGAATGAAAATTAAACTCCTTGAACTAGTCCTCTGTACTAAAGTGGTTAAGTGGGTTGTGATTAAAAGAAATAAGTAATTATGATCATTATAGCTGAAATGATATAATGTTACCACATTTAAAGCACCTCTTGTACCCCAAAATGATTGTGTCATTTACAAAGTGGTGCCTCAGAGCTGAATGGAGAATCAGCGTCTCCTGACCTGCCTCTCTCAGGCAGCCCTCGCTTCGCCACGGTGGTGTCGGTGGCCAGGACAATGCCTTTAATCAACTCTCCGTCGTCTTTCCTCTGCTGCTGCTTAGCTCTGATGAGGTGAAAGCAGTTTACTTTTGTCTACCTGATTCTTCTGAGTTAGGAAAGGAATTGGCTTTCACCTCCGGGTCTAAGTGAAGGTGGCTTACAAGGGAGCCAATATTATGCCTTTTGAAAGTAATGCCAACCTCAAGTCCCTTGAATTTTATATAAATACTGGATTCATGAGAATAGATATAGCACTTCTACAACGAACCATTTCCAATGTGCTGGTTTGGGGGCTTTTGGAAGAAGAGCCTTGTACATTTTTGCTGTGGCTATCACTTCTGTGTATTTCTTAGTCACCCAGCAGTCCAATTAGAAGTGTATTGGTGGTGTCAGCCAGCAGAAAAAGGGTGCGTGAGGGATGCTGAGTGCTTGACCAACATAAGTTAATTCCTTCCTTGGGTCTCCTGAGGCTCGTTTTAGCTATGCTTGTAGCTGCTTATTTTTGCCTTGGATGTATTTATTCATAAGTGTCTAAAGAACTATAAATAATTGTTCTTAATAACTTAATTGATAGAGTAAGAGAAACAAACTTATCTCCTATTTAAGTCAGTTTAAAATGTATTTTTTTAAAAAAAGATAGGTTTCTGTTTCTTTAGCTATCAATTTTCTATCTATCCATTATCCTTCCATCCATCATCCATCTATGCTGGATAGTTACAATCTGAAAGAAGCCTAAGTTCCTGGTTTCTAAAGGACTCTAACATATACAAAGCAGTTAATAGTGTGGCATGTAGTCTATAGTTTGAAAGTAAGTTTGAGCATCTCTTTTATAAACCTGGAGGAATTCTAATGGTGGGACAATCAAGGGAGCATTACATGGGCCTTCCATGCCAAAAAGAAAGACTTTTTAAAAGAAACAAAGAATTGCAGTCGTAACTAGATAAACAATGTGATTAAACAAATATTTAGTGAATACATACTACGGTGATAAGAATTGGGTAAGTGTGTAGAAATGTTGGTGAGCCGGCTGTTCAAGATGAGGGGCAGCGACCTAACACCAGAGCTAGAGAATAACTAGTGGAGACACTCTTTGAACAAGGTAGCTCAAGTGGAGCCAAGGGAGAATTCTTCTGGTTCTTCTTGCTCTTCTTCTTTTCCTTCTTTAGTAATATTTTAATTTTTTTAATTATAAAAATATAATTACATTTCCCCCTTTCCTTTCCTTTCTCCAACTCCTCCCATGAACTCATTCTTATTCTTTCTCAAATACATGGCTTCTTTTTCCTTTTTTTTTATTTTATATGCATACACATATGCGCGCACATGCACACACACACCACCCGTGCTCAGTCTATACAATGTCACTTGTATGTATATGGTTTCAGAGCTGACCATTGGCTATTAGGTAATCAACCTGGATGCTCTTCCCTAGAGAATACTGTTTCTTCTGTTCTCAGCATTCTTCTCTCTTAACTGCCTATAGTTCTTCATCTAGAGTCAGAGCACCAGGAGATTCCCCCTTCCACGTTATTTTGTCTGTTGATGTTGTCATTGTTCAGCTGTTGTTAAGGCAGCCATGATGGGAAGACTTCATGGGGAACAGCTTCCGTGACATTTTCAGTAGACACAATTTTACATCAGATTTCTCATTCCACCGGTTCTTACAATCTTTCCCGGCCTCTTCCTTGATATTCCTTGAGCCTTGGGTGCAGGAGTTGTGTGTTAGATGTATCAGTTGGAGCTACACCACATGGTCACTTGTTCTCTGGTCAGTTTTTGGTTTTCTGCAATGGTATCTGTCTGTTGCAAAGCCAGGTTTCTTTGATGAGGTCTGAGAGCTACTCTGTCTGTGGGTACCAGGATAAATATGATAGGAATTATGCTGGTTTAGTAAAGTAGCAGTTACAGCTTCTCCATCTATGACTTCACTAACCCCAGGTAGCTGGCCAGGTTTCCAGTCCCAGACATGATTTCCTGCTTGTTGAGCAGACCTTAAGTCCAAATAGAGAGCTGTTGGTTACCACCATGATATGCATGACAGTGTTGTACCTGGAAGGTTAATGTGCATCCTTGTCATTGTTGTGGTCCATAGGCATCACAGCTGGGTAGGACTATTGTTTGCTTCCCTACCTTGGAAGACTGCATGGCACCTTGTGGTACCTTCCTGGTCATTGTTGTGGTTCATAGGTAGGACTCTTGGTTGCTTCCCTGCCTTGGAAGCTTGCGTGGCACCTTGTGGTACCATGAAAGCCTAGTTCTCAGAGAAAGGCTTTCAGGTTAAATCCAGCTTAGGTCCTTTGGATTTTCTGTCCAAAGTGGATGGTGTCTTCAGCAATAGGGGCTTACCTTCAGCCTCTTGGCAACCAAGGGGAACAGGAGTTGCCTATAAAGTTCTGGGACACTCCTGAATTCAAAGGAGCGCTCTTTAAAGAACAGTTGTGAAGAAGAGAGCTGGAGTCTATGGGAGGAAAAAGGCCAGGAGTTATGAATAGACAAGACATAGGGGGATGAATGGCAGGAGTGGCCAGTGGAAGGCAGCATCGACCCGAGGGAGTTACTTCGCAGCGGCGTGAGACTAGGAAGGCCTTTGCTTAAGAAGGAAGAGAGGGGCAAAGAAGCCAAGGTGGCAAATTTGAGTCAAGGGGAAACTTTAAAGCACGATGGATACCTAGAAGAAGGAGGGCCGGCCAGTGAGAGGGGGGGCCTGATGCTCAGATGACAGTTTCCCTTGAGAGATAGATGTGTGGGCATCTCTTTGCTTTGCTTTCCTTTGGAGCCTGGAGAAAACACCAGCAGGTGCCTGAGGTGGTGGGAAAGGGAGCTAGTGATGGAGGGAGCTGAGAATGAGATGCTCTGGCAATGTGGTGGGTTGGGGATCATGCCTGTGAATCTGTAGTTACAGTGGGGGCTGAGTGAGGACACCAGCAATAGACGCTGGGGAGGTCCCGTGTGGTGAACAATGACGGAGTGCAGAGGGTTGGACTGGCTGGAGAAGAGTTCACAGTGAACCAGACCTCATTCAGGTCTCTCTTGCAGTGCCGTTTGAGATTTTCCTAGTTCAAAATTCCATTTGTCCTGCCCAGAATTAAATACAGCCTTGGTGGTGCAGAGCAACTGTCTAGAAAGGGATACACTCGGGGATTTTGTATCCAGACAAGGAAATGCTCAGGTCTTTTGAGACCTGGTGTGGTTGTATCAGAAAACAGCATGTGAAAATCAGACTGTTTTGGTTTCTTGATCACTTCCACAAGATTGCTGCCTGGTTTCCCTCAGGTGCTTCACAAAGTTAAAAAATGAGAAGCATGTTGAGCTCCTCAGGTTCTGGAAGCTCTTACCTCCAAGTGCTCTGTGAGATCTCAGCACTGAAGGCAGATTGCCTCATGGCAATAGTTCTTCAGCTTGCTACTGTCTCCGCTGATGTTGACCCTCATTCTGCCTGTTGTAAGAACTTGAGTTTATCTGAACCCTAAAGGAACTCCCATGAGTCTAGAGCAGTGGTTCTCAACCTTCCTAATGCTTTAATACAATTCCTTATGTTGTTGTGACCCCCCGACCATAAAATTATCTCATTGCTACTTCATAACTGTAATGAATCATAATGTAAGTATCTGATATGCAGGATAGCTTGTGTGAACCTTAAAGGAATCGTGACCCATAGGTTGAGAACAACTGATCTAGAGTTATCAGGAGTGTAGGTCCAGACTGAGGCTGATCCTTCTGGGACAAAAAAGGTCTTTGAGAAAACATTGCAGGCCAAGAAGGAGGAGGTCATGGGCACACATCCAGTTTGTGCTCTCCTCAGTTAGTGAATATAAGGCATTGTACCTTAGAAGGCCTTCGCGTTAATAGGTGGAATTGAATGTACATTAACTTGCCTGAACTGATGCACTGAGTTTTGTTTGGGCAGACATTATATTGTAGCCAGCCTTATTTCTTACCTTAACCTCTCAGTTGAATGAAAAAAAAAAAAAAAGGATGAAAATTTTGGTCATTTAATTCACATAGCTAAAATATCCTTAGGAGGCTAATACTCTATTAAAATAATCCATTCCTTTCCTATTAATTAGTTATTGAACTAAAGAGTTAGTAATAGTCAATTCTACTGAAAAGAATAATTATAACTTTATTAACTATAAATTGGGAATTGTTTACAGAAAGAAAAATACCTCTTTTAAAATTTTTTTCCAGCCAGTTTACTATTTTTCCTAAAAGTAATGGCCTATAACATTTATGGTTCATATAGTCAGGGAGACTGGTCTTTTGAAAAGAGTGGATCAGGAATGATTGTTTCCTTGATTAACTTTTCCCAATAGATTGAATTAAAGAATTAACATTCATAGAGTGTTAAATGAAAGAGGCAGACTTATTTAATGTTAAGTTTCTGCATGTGGGGTTTTTTTTTTGCATCATGTGCTGAATTTATTTTAAAATTGTAGCCTAGATTAAAATAAAGAGCAAAAATGTAGGCATCCTTAGATATAAGCAGTTTCATCTACACTTATAGGGACATTTGAAATGATCGATGTTATTAAGCTGCTTGGAGTCGGGACAATTGTGTCACCAGGGAGAAAGTGGGACCATGAGGCAGTAATGTGGACAGTGCTCACTTTTTCCATGGAGCTTAATGGGTCCTGTGAGCTTTCACTGCCAAAGAAACAGAGGCATTCATATTCCAGTGCTTTATAGTAGATGTCCGTGTTCTATAGAGCTTAATACGATGGGGAAAGGAAGTTGATAATAAGTGGAAAATCCACCCAAGAAAAGCCGCGTCCGGTGTCATCACAGTGCTGGCTGGTGCCCCTCGCTTACGGGCCAGTTTTACTAGGAGTTAACAAGTTGGCTCTGAATGTCTCGCTTTAGGCAGAGACTTTGCAGGCAAATTCCCAATCCAGAGACAAATTCTCTGCAACAAATTTAGAGGGAAAAAAATCTGTAGGCTTGGTAGTCCCAAGAGACTTAGCTCCCCACCCCCACCCGCCTTTGCCCTTGGGCGCTTTCAGACCCCTAAATATTTTCTTTAATTATATTTAGTGAACTCCTTTTCTCTGGTTGTTTGTTTCAATGGTGTAGGGTTTGTAGTTGATAGATGGAGGCCTCTTTGTGTTTGTCTGTGTTGCGTTAACTGAAACTGGCTTCCCAATAATAAATTGACTTTTATTTATAGTTATTGACCAAGAGATACTAAATCAGAAATACTTCATAGATGGGCGTATTCAGTATTGGCCCATGGGATGCTGTTTTATTTTGTTATGTTTATATTTTTAAAAGAACTAAATACAGCAAAAGATTTCAGGGGGACAGTAGAGTTGTTAATGTGTATCCCGGCTCAGAGAGAGGAGCCAAAATAAATACTGGATTTAGCCACGTGGAATTGCCATTTTTGGAGGACCAAAATTGTTGCCTGATTGCCCACTTCATGAAGTTCAGTCTTATGTGAATTCATGTGATTGCCTGGGGCCTTAGGGTGTTTGTTACCATGTCATGTGTGTGCAGCACATTTAACTTATGGTTGGCTGTTTCAACTAAACGCTTTCTATATGTAATATGTACCAGTGGTCCTTGCTTCTTCTCTCCCTGGGTCACTCAACATTCCTCATTGGTCAGGTGGGATTCCAAGCTGATGACATTTACGTTGGGGCAAAGCTCTTTTGTGGGGGTATTGTGTTCCCCAAAATATTGTGTATGCTAATAAACTTATCTGGGGTCAGAGAACAGGACAGCCACAATATGAAACAGAGGTTAGGCATTGGTAGCATACGCCTTTAATCTTAGCATTCCAGAGGCAGAAATTCATGTGTTCAAGGATACACCCAAGCATGGTGACCCACGCCTTTAATCCCAGAAAGTCAGCCTTTAATCCCAGAAAGTCAGCCTTTAATCCCAGGGAGTGGTGGTAGAAAGCAGAAACATATATAAGGCGTGAGGACCAGAAACTAGAAGCATTTGGCCTGAGCAGGCATTTGGCCTGGAGAAGCGGCCTGGAGAAGCATGTGGCTGGTTAAGCTTTCAGGCTTCTAGCAGCAGTTCAGCTGAGACCCATTCTGGATGAGGGCTCGGGGCATCCAGTCTGAGGAAACAAGACCAGCTGAGGACCCAGCGAGGTGAGATAGCTGTGGCTTATTCTGTCTCTCTGACCTTCCAGTGTTCACCCCAATACCTGGCTCAAGTTTGATTTTATTAATAAGAACTTTTAAGACTCATGCTACACTCTTTAGGCTGCAAGAAAATCAAAGAAGGGGGTTATAATCATGTATTTTGTATTTAATGAGTAGATGGATTACTAATGAACTGGCAAGGTAGACATTGAAAGGAACCTCTGTTATTAAATAAAAAGACACTTTCAGTCATAGGCAGAGGTTCTAAGTCCACCTGTATGCACCAAGTGGTTAATTTATCAGAAGCAAAAATACAGGTGGAGTTTTTTCTTAAGTTAAAATTATTTGGTATTATGTTTCTAAGGACTAGCATAATTCTTTTTTTTTAAAAGAAATTCTTTTTTTTTAACGAATTTTTTTTGTTCATTTTACATACCAACCACAGATTCCCCTCTCATCACTCACCCCCCAGCCTTCCTTTCGCCAACCTACCTCCCATCCCCTCCTCCAAAAGGGTAAGGCTTCCCATGGGGAGTCAGCAAAGCCTGGTACATTCAGTTGAGGCAGGACCAAGCCCCTCCCCGCTGCTTGAGCAAGGTGTCCCACCATAGGGAATGGGCTCCAGAAAGGGGACTGGGGCATAATTCTTGGTATACAGTAATTGATTAATAAATATTTTCATCTGAACTGAAACGAACAAGAAAACATGAATAATCATTCATTAGTGATCAGCTAATTCAACTATTGGTTTCACCATTTATTATTATTATTTTTTAATTGACCAACTTTTCAGTCTGTGTCACTGCGAAAGGCTTTGCACAGCACATTGTGGAAACATCAGGCAGGACCCTCACTGCTCACATAACTCGCCTAGCCACCAAGTCACACGTGCAAATACTTGTCACAAGCATTGTGTGCACACTTGTGTATACTGCCAAAAGCAGGATTTGCAGAAGGAAGTTGATTCATCCTGATCCTAACCCTAAAATTAGTAATGCGTAAGTGCCAACTTGGGATGTGTAGCTTCAGCAGCGACCACAGACACCAGGAGCCCGGGAAACATCCCTTTTCAATTTCACTCACCTCTGAGCTTTGGCTTCCTCAGCAAGTCAGGGCTGTTCACGTCTGGGTTATACAGCTGTGGGGAGTAAACAACGATAGGGTTTAAGATCTGGATTATGCCTCGGCCGTGATGTAGACGGCAGGGCTTGCTGGTACTCGAGACACACACTTTTCGAGAATTGCATTTATTTTACAGGCAGGGAAATTTCTGTGCCTGATACATTTTGTTTTTAAATGAAATCTGTTAAGGGGCCAGCAAGATGGCTCAGTGGCTAAGGGCGCCTGTTGCCAAGGCTGATGAACTGAGATTAGTCTCCAGGATCCACAAAGTAGAAGGAGAGAACTGACTCCTACAAGTTGTCCTCAGACCCCCCCCCCATGCTTTATCTAATAATTAAAAAAAGAAATCCATCAAAACCACTTGTGAAACATTCGGGCAATGAGTGTGTCACTTCAAGCTAAGCAGAGAAGGTGGAGGGAAGAAATCCAGCACAATAACAAAAACTAGTTCTTATTGCCTACATGATGTATTTCTTCTACTTATGCTAGAGCCAATAGCTCTAATTATTTGGAATATTCCTAAATATATTCTGTATCTGAACAGCTATTTGACCTTAAGTTTTCTAACTTCTGATTTTAACAAGATCATTATCCATACTATCGCTCCTGGGGCTTGGGGCGATGCAGCAGAGAACTGGGGGTAAAGGTTTAGAAGCCAAGGCAGTCCTGTTTGCGTCATCCCTGTTTTATACTCAGCGTTTGGTTGTAGCTTGCAATTGCTGATTTGGTTGGCTGCACTCCTACCAGGAGTGCCCAAGACAAACTGTGCCTGATTCACCTCTATGGAGTCACTTGCAGGGAGCTTCTGAGGGCTTTAAGAGGCACTGAGAGATTCTGTTTGTTTGTTTGTTTGTTCCCTTATATTCCTTTACCCAGGGTTTCCAAACAAGGTTCTAGGGAATACTAGAGTGTTATCTTATTAAGGAATCCATTAGCACTCACTCATGCTAATCTCTTCACATTTGCATAAGCATCCTAATGGCTTAAAGAAGAATCTGTAGGCCAGAGATTCTGGAGGTTTCTCCTTGCAAAGCCTTTTACCCAGTTCACTGCTAACACAACCTCCCCCCCCCCCCCCCCCCCCCCCGCCTCCCCAGCTGTAACTGTGGACAGGTTCCAGGGCCATTTCATAAAGCAGCTGTGTTAGGTTTTCATTGAAACATCGCTCAAGGTCTGGCCTCCAACTATGGCCATCCTTCAGCCTCAGCCTCCTGAAGACTGGGATTGCAAGTGTAACTCGCCATGGTTAGTGAATTAGGACATTTTAAATTTCTTTCCTACTCTATTTAAAAGAAAAAAAAATCAAGCCATTGAACAACTACTTTAAAGAATACTACAGGATGCTTCCTTCCATCTGTTGGTAGCACCAAGCCATTGAACAACTACTTTAAAGAATACTACAGGATGCTTCCTTCCATCTGTTGGTTGATACAAATACAGCATATTGACAAGTAAAGCAGATTCATTGTTTTTCATGTGGAAAATTGAAATTTAAATGCACTTGTATTACATTTCTATGGATTTTATTCTTTTAACAGTTTACGTTTATCTTTGTGTGCATGGGTGTGCACGTGGAAGTTGGAGGACAGTGTGCTGGCGTTCATCATTCATTCCTCTCCTTCCCCCATGTGGACTCAGAGGACTGAACTCAAGTTGGCAGGCGTGGTGACAGGCACCTTTACCCACTTAGCCTTTTCGCCAGTCCTGTAAATTTGGTCGTAGAGTTGTGGGATTTTATCATTTCGTCTACCTTCCAGTGCAAAGGTTTGAGTGTGAACTCTTTGGTGTTAAGAGACAGGATCTCTTGCCATACAGGCTGGTTTCACTATATAGCTGAGCATGACCTTCAACTTCTGCACTCCCTGTTCCCACCTCCAAGAGCTTGGATTACGGCTGTGCACTACTACCACGCCCAGCTCAGCATATGAACTTTTAAGCCTCATTTGGAGAAACTGAATATCAGTATATTCCTGCATGTGTCATGGGGCATATGAATCCATTTGATAGTGAGTTATTTTAAAATAAAAGGATTAATTTTCAAAAGTGATATGCTATGATAGAGTTGTGTAAACAAAAGAAAGAGGTTCTTTTGGGAGACAGAAGACATTGGTTAGAATGTCCTAATTTAAAAAAATGTAGACTAAGAAGGTTTATCTGTTAATCCCAATTATATAAATATTTTCTGAAATTTACAATATTAATTTAACAAAAATCTTAATAATATTGAACTTCTAAATTTCACTCTTAGAATTTTGAGATAAAAGTTTTCTTAAGATAAGAATAAGGTATAGGGCTAGAGAAAAAATGGCTCAGAAGTTAAGAACACTGGCTGTTCTTCTAGAGGACTCAGATTCTGTTCCCAGCACCCACATGGTAACTAACAATAGTCTGTAATTCCAGTTCCGGGGCATCCAAAGCCCTTTTCTGCCTTTGCAGGCACCAGGCATGCATGTAGTACACAGAGATACATGCAGGCAAAACACTCACACATAAAATAAAAATAAGTAAGTCTTAAAAGAAAAGAATTAGGTCATGGAATCTTCTATTTATTGGTCTCCCAGCCAATAAAAATATATATTATGCAGTATATTCTTCTTGAATATAGCTTTTAAAAACCAGGTTCAATCAGTGTTTCTTCAACAAAATATAATGGTCAATGAATGTAAAACTATTGGGAAAAATTCATTTGGTCACATACATTTAAAATATAATTAAAAATCAATAAAATGATAGCCTTTCTATTAGGGATTATAGAAAAACAGATTTCAGCAATCAAATTGAGTACGACTGCAGGAGATAGCAACATCAAATTCAAGCACAGATTGTATAGCATCTTCATCTTATACAGACACATCAAAGCAGAGATGACATGGCATCCGGGAGCTTAGGCTTCTTACAAATCATCAGAATCTTGACACGCATAAGAACCCTTAGAGATTCTGGTTCAGTACCCATGACCGGTTCTGGCCATCTTCCACTGTGCCATGTATACTGAAGGATCCCACAGACCTGAACTGTGTGTCTGTCAGGGGATGCATGTAGATGATGAAAGGCGTTAGTTCATTCAGTCTTCGTCACCAAGACTGATGAGGGTTTCGCTCTTAGTTTCTCGTTTTTTGATCTTTATTGATAAAGCTGTCAGAGACTGAAAAACACAAGAATATCTTTAGTATTTGGCAAAATTGAAAAGAAAAGATGGCAACCCTATGGGCAGGATTTAATTATCAGAAATGTCTTGTTTGTCTTTTATCGTATTTTAAAAATGAAGCTAGTTGCCAACACATGCAATTAGGAGACATTAGGAAACACTCAGTAGTTTTCAGGAAAGTCAGAAGAAAAAGTCCGGGAAAATACCTGGCTGTGCCTTAGATAGACTTTCTCTCCCCCAAGCTCCTCCACAGTGGCTCCTCCCATTAGCCATGGCCAGCACTGATGCATGCAACCCTTCCTTAGGTTTACTAGGGAAACGATACTGTCACATTTCTAAGATGCAACCAATCACAGCTCCTGTCAATGAGAATTTATATGGACCTGCAGATTCTTTTTTGTTTTTCTCTCTGTGTAGCCCTGGCTGACCTGGAACTCACTGTGTAGACCAGTCTGGCCTTGAACTCAGAGATCCACCTGCCTCTGCCATGGGAGTGCTGGGATTAAAGGCGTGTGCCACCATATATAATGGCTGCAGATCTGGGGATTCTTAAAGATAGGCATTATTATGTGTAAACTTAAAGCAATATGGACTGATTATTTTGACTCATCACACAAACTCCTATAGGTTTTATTGATCTCGTATATTTACATTTAATTTACATACATTTTCATGCTTAATTATAACTAGATCTGTCATGTAGCTTTATCACAGAACAGTAAACTCATTAAGTGTAGCAAGTCTTTGAAAAAGAAAAATACTAAAAGTTTGGACAGTTAGCTCTATGAGGGTGATTCTCTGTGTTTTTAGTAGGAAAAATGGGGATAAAAGTTTGTCTGTTAAGTACTTGGAAACAATTTAAAAATTGAATCCATCATGACCTTGACTGAATTAAAAAACAGCACAAACAATCCAGTGAGTCAGATGCTTCCCTGTGACCCAGTGTCTGTGTCTGTGAAGTGTGACTTTACTCTGGAGGCAGTTCATGCTCTTTACATCTTCCTTCAATAAAGAAATCATGATAGTAATTCCTGTCCGTGGAAACCCTCTTGGATTACCTTATCTGAAGGCTCATAGTCATTTGCTTCGTTTGGATTTAAGGCTGTGTGCTTTAAAGTTTAAATAATATAATGATTGGAAAATGAATGCCTTTAGAGAAGATTAAAACAATTTGTTTACCTTGAACTTTATGCAGGAAAGGTAACATGTAAACTAAATGAAATTATATTCAAAGATTAAGTTAGAAATGAAAGAAGTTTGAAGTAACTTTTGACTTATTTAGGAGTTCATAGGAAAGTTGAACAAGTTTGGTTCTTTAGAAAAAGAAGAAAAAATGCTGTATGCATGTAAATATGATCCTAAGATAGGCTGGTCACCCTACTTCCTCCAAGAAGCTCTGGAAATTCGCAAAGCTTTTAGACATGAATAACATGGCCAAATACCCATGTGTTTTTGTTTTTGTTTTTTTTTTTGGTGGGGGTGGGAGTCTGTCTTAGAACTTGTCATGTAGATCAGGGTGGCCTTGAGCTTACAGTGATCTCCTTCTGCGCCACTACACCCAGCTTCTTTAAAAGACTTTTGCATAATTATACCTAATATTTGAAATCATAAGTAAGGTTTACTTACTAAGGCTGCATGGGAATTTACTTTCAAACACATTTTCAAGATGATACCTATAAACTAACACTTAGAACCAGCAATGACCGATTTGTTTCAGTCTTGGGTGTTCTCTTCAAACAAAACCTTGTTTTAGGCAATAAAGTACAGTAGTGTTGGGAACTGAACCCAGGTCTGCTGGAAGAGCAGCAGTGCTCTTAACTGAAGAGCAGTCTCTCCAGCCTCACAGAGCTTATAAGGCAAGGCAGTGATCCCCACCCCTGTCCTGAGGACTGATCCTGTCCCTTGACTTGGGCATCTGTGAAGCACCCTCTACCTTTACTCCTTTAAGCTTATTCTTTTTTTTAATTTTTTTATTTTTATTTATTTATTTTTTGGTTTTTGAGACAGGGTTTCTCTGTGTAGCTTTGTGCCTTTTCCTGGAACTCACTTGGTAGCCCAGGCTGGCCTCGAACTCACAGAGATCCGCCTGCCTCTGCCTC
>CABHPH010138611.1:24483-44031 GCA_902168325.1 Peromyscus nudipes | reverse complement strand
CTCTCTCTCTCTCTCTCTCTCTCTCTCTCTCTCTCTCTCTCTCTCTCCATCTGTCTGTCCAGGTTGTATGCACCAGCCAAAACTACGTCTCCCATGTAAAAGGGAAAGTAGAGAGACCTCCTTGTTTCTATTGGGAGGGAAGGGGATGGAAGATACCAAGGTGCCTACTCCAGCCTCCTGAGCCTCCTGTGGAGTGGAGGAAGTGTACTATAAAGACTTTTATCAGCTGGGTAGGAGGATCTTATTCCCTCTAATGATTCAAATTCAGTGGTATTTTAAAAGGTGAGATGGTCCTTTGCAGCCTGCACACCACCACACACACACATACACAACACACACACACACACACACATACACACACAACCAGTTTAAAACTTAAAAGGTCTTGTTTCTTCTTTTCCTTTCTTATAAATTTCTCAGTGCATCCACAGAAGGGTCTCTAGATGTGAGGGAAGTTAGTGTTCTCTCTCTCTCTCTCTCTCTCTCTCTCTCTCTGTGTGTGTGTGTGTGTGTGTGTGTGTCTGTCTGTCTGTCTGTCTGTCTCTCTCTCTCTCTCTCTCAATCTCTGTGTCTGTCTCTCTCAGCCTCTTTCTCTGCCTCTCTTTGTCTTTCTGTGTGTATCTCTCTGTCTCTGTCTCTCTGTGTCTGTCTCTGTCTTTCTCTGTGTCTCTGTCTCTCGGTCTCTCTGTGTGTCTCTGTCTCTGTCTCTCTCTGTTCCCCGCCTTCCCTCACTTGCTTTCTCCCTCCCTCCCTCTTTATGGGGAGGCTCTTGGCCTAGGTCCCTGAGTCCAGGCGGGCGCAAAGGACCGACCTACAGGAAGAGTGAAGTCACATCTCCCTTGAGGCTGGAGCTACAAGCTTTTCAGAGCCTCTGCTCACCATGAGCCGACAGCCACAGCCCCAGGCTGCGCGGACAGTGCGCTCCGCGTCTCTCCCGGTGTCGCCGACTTTGCCCATGTCCCAGTATGCGTCCCGCTCAGACTCCAAGGGTGCTTTGGACAGCAGCAGCCCCGATGCCAACACGGAAGATGACAAGACCGAGGAGGACGTGCCTGCGCCCAAGAACTATCTGTGGCTCACCATTGTCTCGTGTTTTTGCCCAGCGTACCCAGTCAACATCGTGGCTTTGGTCTTCTCCATCATGGTGAGTGGGGTTGGTACCAAAAGCAGCTGCAAAGGAAAGATCCGGCGGCGCTGTCTCTCATGGACCTTGTGCGCTGGGTTTTGGGGTGCCTTTCTTCGGTTCGGGGGGCTGGGCTCTCTGAGCTCTGCCCAAGACCATCAGCGCTCTGCTGCACAGCGCTAACCAAGCCTTCCGCAGAAACAACTTTGCGCTTCGTTGCCCCAGCGCTCCCTCTCCAAGTTCCCTGTCCCCAACTGTTTTCCTAGGACCTCATTGCGCAAGCCCTGGCAAGCCCCAGTGCGCCCCATGCTGTGAGCTTGCAGGCTGTATGTCCCATCCTCGGCCACAGTGAGGACCCCTGCCCTCCAGCCCCCAAAGCTGCCCCGATGATGGCGGGTTCTTTCTTTTCGCTGTACGCTGGGCACTGCCTCCATGGGGTCCCCGGAGATTGGAGATTACCAAGGCTCCTCCTTGAGCTTGCCGCTTTTCGCCCAGAATGCTTTTTCTAGTTTCAAAGTTCCTTCCGTTTCTTCCTACACCCAGAACCTCTCTCTCCCTTGCTTCTCGCTGGCACCTGTTTTCCAGCTCCCTGGAGGCTGTCACCTGGACATTTCCACAGGACTTTCTTGATTGTACCCTGCGCTCCTCTCACAAGCGAAAAGCCTGTTCGCTCTTTACTCTCCCTCAGGTTGTCCCAGTCCTTCCGCTCCCAATTCGCTGCACAGGGACCTTGTCGAACTATTCCCAGGAGCCCCTCCACCCCTCTATCCTATGCCCAGGGCCTCCATCCAGTGCACTTGGGGACTCCTCCATGGAGCTGCACCCTGGGGCTCAGCTCCGTCGCCCTCTTCAATGCTCCCAAGAACTAGATCCTCCCTTATTGACTAGAGCAGCTGGTCCCCGGGTGGTGGCGGGGGTGAAATTCACACAGACACTGTCCCGGGACAACCCCAGCAGTTTGCGCTCCCTCCCCCACAGGCTCACTTCCCCAGCGGCTAGCC
Organism: Peromyscus nudipes; assembly: GCA_902168325.1. NCBI lineage: Eukaryota > Metazoa > Chordata > Mammalia > Rodentia > Cricetidae > Peromyscus > Peromyscus nudipes. The sequence continues at coordinate 41,907 of CABHPH010138611.1, read as the reverse complement.
AATGCGACTCCCACCAAAGACAAGACTCCTTCAGCTGGGCTGAGGTTCGGCAGCCTGCATCAAGTATTACCCCCCCCCCCCCCCCGCCCTGCCCCCGTAAAACCTTTCCTGGGTACAGCAGAAACTCCATTTGCACCCACCCACTGCCCTTCCCCAAACCTGGCTGGCTGCACCAGCATGCAAGTGCGCAATCGCTGAAGTTTGGGGCTTGGTTCAAATCCCAGTCGCACCACGTGTTAGTCCCAAGGTGTCCAGAAATCGGTGCAGATCGCTGACCCTGGGCTTCTTTGTAAAACGGGAATTATCATAGCTCCATTTTACAGCGATCGTAAGTATGAATGAGATAACTGTGACGTGCCTAGAACGGTGCCCAGCATCACAATAATATTAATATTATTTACCTTATCCAAATGTCACTTCGTGAGACCTGACTAAAAGTTTAAACCAGAAGCCCTCCCCCAAGCTGTCGGTGCCTCTTCCCTGTTGCTTTCGGTACAAGGTACTTCTCGCCACCTGATACAGTATTTAAGACTTCTAAGATTTATCTGGGGGGAGCACATGAGTGGAGGTCAGAGGACAGCTTTCTGGGGTTGCTCCTCATCATCTTCCACCTTCATGTGAGTTCCCAGGGATGGAACGTGGGTCACTCGGCGGCTTGCACAGCGGGAGCCTGTACTGACTGGGCCAGCTCGAGCTGGCTTATTTTATTTTTTAATATGTCTGTTGCGTATTAAAAATTATGTTACACATAAACTGCAAGCTATATGAGGGCAGGGATATTTACCGTGTTTACTAGTGGGTGCTACAGAAGCAGTCACAAGAGAATCTGACACGTGAATAATCTTACGAAACCAATGCATGCTTGAAGGGAGGTGTTGATGGATTCACATGTCCATTTTGCCCCTGTTTCCAAGTCCCGGAAGTTGAAGCTATCACACCTGTTTCCGTAATACCAACCAGCCGACTTCCCCACTTCCTTCCTCTCCCTGGGTATCTGATCCTGGGTTGGTTTTGGGTTTTGTCTTTATTTTCAGAGAGGCTGGAAGAGTTGTGAGCTGCCAGACTCTCCCAGCAGCAGACTCCCAGGCTGGGCACCAGTGACCACATTCGATCCTGGTTTATTCGTGAAGCAGCTAATTTATCCTTCCCGGTGTCCCGTAGGAAAAAGCATCTACAGAGACTGTTCCCTCTCGCTGGTCCAAAATCAGCTAGCAGCTGGTGGTGACAGGCTGGATGCTAATGATGCAGCTGGGGTGTCCTGGGGGGGGGGATGAGGCTTAGGATGGAAGCCTCTCCTAAACCCCTCACTTCCCAAGCTTTTCTCCGTAGCTTTACAGCATGGTCCTTGACCGTCAGAACACAGAAGGCTTGGGGAAAGTTCCCTACATTTTGTTTTTCTTTTAAGCTTTAGTTGTTCATCTGACAAGTGGGGACGGGATGCTGGTATGTGCTGCTGTCGTTGGCTGCGGTTTGGAGTTTTAGTTTACTTTTATTTGTTCGTGTGAGTGCCCGTGCCCGTGATATCAGAGGCCAGCTCTGTGGAGTTGTTTCTCTTCTTCCACCTTTACGGGCGTTCTGTGGGTGGAACTCAGGTCATCGGGCTTGTGTGGCGACTGCTTCACCAGCTGAGCTGTCTTGCCAGCCGTGGTTTTGTTGGTATTGTTTGTTTCAGGCTTGGGGTTTGCTGGTAGTGGTGCTGGCGTGGCTGTTTTTGAGAGGGAGTTTTCACTTTATAGTCCAGGATAGCTTTGAACTCATGAGCCTCCTGTCTCGACCTCTTGAACTGCTGGGTTGCCAGGTCCTTGCCATTGTGACTGACTTGTGCACATTGTTTAACATTGAGTAGTACAGTCATAGGATGAGACAAAATGTATCATGCCAATCACGCCGAGCCCGCAGCGTTGTGCTGGGTGTGTGCAACAATCATCGCACCGATGGGTGGATTTGGTAGCTGGAGGCATCACATGTTCCATATGGAAACAGGCAGAAAATGAAACAATTGAAGCCCAAATTCTAAACAGCACCTCCTACATGCTTGCTATTGTGCGCTCTCTGAAGTAGTATTGGAAGTTGTGTCCCATTCAAGCAGTGCAAACATGGGCTTGATGAATTTCATGACAATGATTACCAAGGGCAAAGAGAAAGAAAGCTGTGCAGAGGGAAGATGAGGGTCTGGGTGTGTCCGTTGTTGAAAGGAGAGAGGGAAACTGTATTTGTTCCAAGGTCAAAGCAAAGACCTTCTGGCTGGCATGACATCATGAAAGTAGTGTAGCATGAATCTTAAAGAGTCTTATTAATAAAATCAAACCTGAGGCCAGTTATTGGGGTGAAATGGAAGATCAGAGAGACAGAACAAGCCACAGCTACCTCACCTCGCTGGATCCTCAGCTGGTCTTGTTTCCTTAGACTGGAAGCTTCTGTGTCCTCATCCCAATGGCTCTCAGCTGAACTGCTGCTCGAAAGCCTAAAAGCTTAACCAGCCAAATGCTTAACCAGCCAAATGCTTCTAGTTTCTGGTCCTCATGCCTTATATACCTTTCTGCTTTCTACCACCACTCCCTGGGATTAAAGGCTCGCTTTCTGGGATTAAAGGCGTGTGTCACCTTGCCTGGCTGTTTCCAGTGTGGCCTTGAACTCACAGAGATCCAGATGGATTTCTACCTCTGGAGTGCTAGGATTAAAGGCGTGAGTGCCACCATTTTCTGGCCTTTGTATCTAGTGGCTGTTCTGTTCTCTGACCCCAGATAAGTTTATTAGGGTGCACAATATTTTAGGGAACACAATACCACCACAGAGTAGGGAGAGCGAGAAAGACCCAGACACATTGGCTTTCTGTTAGACCCACTCTCTCATAATTTCTCACTAACACATCAGTCTATCGATCATATGATTGGATTCATTCATTCACGAGGGTAACCCCCCACTTACCTTCTAAAAGCACAACCTCTTGATAGCTCGTAACGGGACCTGAATTCCAACATGAGGGCTGATGAGACACCATATTCAAACCATGACAGTAATCATCCAATCCTGCCATGGATGCACAGGATTTAAGGTGTCATCTGATGTCCTGCCCTGGCTGTTTTCCAATCTCACTCATCTATAAATTCATGGCAAGTACATCAATGTGTCTGGGGGTCTCAGCTGGGAGTTTCACCATCCCCATAAAGGCATTTGGAAATGTTGGGGATCATCTGTAAGAGCCACAGTGATTTGGGGAGTTTGGCATTGATGGAAAGAGCCAAAATAGAAATGTCCAGCAATGCTTCGGGTTTTCTCCCAGTCCTGAACTAACATATCCCAAGTACCAACAGCACCCTAATTGTTGCTCTCTGTTCATGTGATCAAACATTCTGACCAAAGGCAACGTGGGGAGGAAAAGGCTTATTTCAGCTTGTATATTGTATTTCACAATCTTCCTCCAAAAACAACATGGTCAAGTCTATCACAGCTTGATTTCTGTTGCTGTGATAAAAAACACCCTGATCAAAACCAACTTGGGGAGGAAAGGATTGATTTGGCTTTCACTCCCAGGTCACAACCTATCACTGAGAAGAGTAGGGGCCGAAACTCAAGGTAGGAACCTGAAGGCAGGAACCGTGGAGAAATGTTACTTGATGACTCTCCCAGGTGCATGCTCAGCTAGCTTTGTTATCAGCCGAAGTCCACCTGCCTAGGGATGATGACACCCACAATGAGCTGGGCCTCCTACATCCAATAATAATCAAGACAATTCCCCACAAACAGACCTACAGGCCAAACTGATCTGGGTGGCTCCCCAGTTGAGACTCCCTCAAATGACTCTGGGCTGTGTCAAGCTGACAGCCAATGATAACCAGGACACACTCTAATAAAAAAAAAAAAATACTGTATAGTGGAAGATGATGTAAACATAGTGTGCTGAAAATATTGAAAAGACTCTGAACAACCAGTTTCAAAAGTGGTTAATAGAAAATATATATATAGTCGGGCAGTGGTGGCGCACGCCTTTAATCCCAGCACTCGGGAGGCAGAGCCAGGTGGATCTCTGTGAGTTCGAGGCCAGCCTGGACTACCAAGTGAGCTCCAGGAAAGGCGCAAAGCTACATAGAGAAACCCTGTCTCGAAAAAACCAAATATATATGTGTGTGTGTGTGTATAAGCAATCTCAAAACAATCAACACCTATACTACTAAGCCAAGCCTGAGGCACATTCTATAACATGTACATGGGCATCAAACTACTTTGAAAAAATACGGAAGATTGTTCAAGCTGCGGGGATCTGTGTTCTTTCTAACACCCACTGTGGAACCGGGGAGTCCTGGGGTTTAAGACGCCACACCCACAGGTAAGCGGCAGGACAAAACCAATGCTATATTGGAAAGCTGATGTGCTTAGCATCCCCAGTGGTGGAAGCATGGAAGTTCTCAACACACTGAGAGAGTACTTGTCGGAAGTATATTTCACCTGTATTCAACGTGGAGCCTTGTACTGTGTGACTTTTCCAAGGATGACATGAACAAATGTCTGTTCTCCCCAGACAAGGTACCAAAGACAGACAAAAGAGATAATTCCACCCAGGTCTAGCTGAGTGAATCTGTGAGTGAGTTTGAGGTTACTTCCAGGAGCATGGATGACTCAAAGGCAACTGCATTACTAAAAAACCCAAAGTTTAAGCTGGGCAGTGGTGGTGGTGGTGGTGGTGGTGGTGGTGGTGGTGGTGGTGGTGGTGCACGCCTTTAATCCCAGCACTCAGTAGGCAGAGGCAGGCGGATCTCTGTGTGTTCAAGACCAACCTGGTCTACAAGATTCCAGGACAGCAGCCAGGGCTACACAGAGAAATCTTGTCTTGAAAAAACTTAAAAAAACAAAAACAAACAAACAAAAAAATCTTTCCCTCCTCCCTCAAGGAGGCAATGTTTCAATAGTGGAAAAAATGACTACACAACATATATATCCCAAGAATTTCCCTCTAGAATGAGTTATGGCTAACCCACACTGTGTTGAATTTGAATACAGCACCTTCCTCAGCACAGGTTCAGCCCTAAACCAGGGCACACAGCTCGGCAAGTGGAGCACAGGCTGGTTTTCAGGTTCCATTCAACATGCTCCCTTCTGTCCCCAGTTATTTCTATTTATTACATCTGAAAGGAGCCCCATAACTTCTCAGCATAGCCTTCCATCCTGGAGAAAGAATGTTTGCCAATTCAACAAACCTCTCTATGCTGGACTTTCTCCAGGTACCGATACTTCCCCTATCTCTATACTAGACTTTCTCCAGGTACCGGTACCTTCCCCTGTTTCTACGGTGTTAATAAGACCAGCAAAGATCTCTGTGGATCTGTAGATCTGGAAGAAGTGAGGTCTCCAGCGAGTTGTAAGACTGCTGACAAATTCGGAGTTCACCTTCTATCGGTATTATAACTAGAATTTGATGGCTGCCTCAGAAGACTGTGGCTGAGTCCACGCTAAGCCTCCATCCTTCCTGGCAGCCTGATGCAATGGTTTCTACAACTGACCTAAACGGTCACTGCAGTCATGGATACAGAACAGCCCCTGACTTCTGACTGGATAGCTTCTGATCTTCTTTCACCAGGAATCCGCCTTCACACCTTCAGAGCCTCCCTACAGACTCCCGTGAGGTTCAAATCCTGTGCTGCTTGTCCTTTATGGTTCCATATAAGTGTCTCAATCTTTCTGAAACTTGGGGTTTTTTAACCCTGAAAGATGGGGGCTGAGATGATACTTAGCCAAGTGCACTTGTGGAGATTAAAAGATAAACATTTAAAAGTTTCGGTTTACGACCTAGAATCCAAGCAGAACGCAGTACTGAAAATGATGATGGTGGTGATGGTGATGATGATGGTGGTCATGATGGTGATGATGATGGTGGTCATGATAGTGATGATGATGGTGGTCATGATGGTGATGATGATGATGATGATGATGGTGGTGGTGGTAATGGTGGTTGTGGTGGTGTCTATAGACTAGAGGTACAAGTCATTACCTTTCCCAGTGGAAATTTCTCTGATTGGCTATGTGACTAGCAAATCTGATATTAATAAAAGCAATGGCACACCTCCTTTGTGCATTTCTTGCAGCCTCAACGTAAACATTAAAGCTAAACTAAAATACACTAATAAGCCTTCATCTCCGCATGGAATAACAAAAGTTCTTGTTTTTCTTACTCTGCTCTGAAACCACTTAAAGTACTGGTTGGTGAACTTAAAAGTGCATACACACCCAAAGACAAACTAAGAGTACAGGAAAAGAAGAGAGAGAGAGAGAGAGAGAGAGAGAGAGAGAGAGAGAGAGAGAGATCAAGAAATGGTTGGGTATTGACTAACTACACAGGGTGTCACTATGAAATCTAGCTCCTACGGAGTAGCCAAGAAGAAAAAGTCAATTTTCCCTGCAAAAGTCTAAAGAGATTCAGAAATTAGAGGCATATTGCCTTTGAAGGCAATTAAAAAATGGTATGGCCAAAGAAAAGAGAAATCTTTGAAAGCCTGTTCAAGGAGTGATTAGGGAGCTGGGGAGATGGCTCAGTGGTTAAGAGAACTTGCTGCTCTGACAGATGACAAAGTCCTGATTCCCAGAACCCACACGGCAGCTCAGCAACTCCCTACAAATCCAGTTCCAGAGACTCCGACACCTCTTTTGAACTCCTAAGGTGCCAGGCACTCATGTGGTGCATGGACGCACATGCAGGCAAAACACTAATACACATAAAAAAAAAATAAACAGCTCTTTTTATGAACAAGGAAGCCAGGAGATACCTAGACACCATTTATGAAGCCAGGCAACTGCATCCTCAGCAACTGTGACCGAAGGTGGATTTGCTCTCTGTCGAGAATTGACAGAAGGTGTCTGTCCAGACACAAGTCAGGGCAGAGAGCAGCATGCAGGAGCCACCTGAAATTGGGATTCATGGAGAGTCACTGTGTTCAACAAAGAAGCCTGTGTCCCTGCTTCACTGATGCCTTACTCTGGCAACCAGAGAGGGGACGGGAGAATTTCTCTCCAAGGATGTGACCAGTTCAAACACAAAGTTGTATTAATTGCCGATCTTAGTGCCATGACCAACACATGACATAAAGGAAAGAGGGCCTTGTTCCGGCTCACAGGTGGAGGGCACACTCCATCACGGTGAAGAAGCCGAGGCAGAAGGTCACATTGTAGCTGCAGTCTGAGTCTGAACTGTGCCCCACAGACTCATGGTTTGAGCCGTTGTCCCCAGCTGATGGTGAACTTCTGGAAGGTTGTGGCACCTTTATGAGGTCAAGGCTGTCCTATGTAAGGAGGTCAGTAGGTGTGGGTCTTTGTAGGTTGTAGGGGACCTCTGGCTCCTTTACACTCTCTATGCTTCCTGGTCTGCCATAATGTGAACAACAACCATTGTACATCCCACGGCCGTGAACAGAGCTCCACTTCCCTGCCGCCGTGGGCGGAACCTCAAAGAGACTGAGCCAAAACAAATCTCTCCTCCCTTGAGGCATTTCTAATAGGTGTTGTGGTCACAGCAATGTGGAAGTAACTAATATACATGGAATCCAGCAAAGCTATCCAATATAGGAAAGAAGCAAAGAGACCTACTACTGAAGGCAAGACGACGGGCTTTATAAAACAAGAGAAGACATCATTGATAATGGATGCTTGGGCCACAGCCATTTGCAGGAAGCCACAGACCTTCCCTGAACTCGACCACACCTTCTCAGGATGACAAGATTTGTGGTCACAAAGAAAATAAATGCCCACAGAATGAAATACAAACTGAACTGTGTGTTCTCTCCATTTGACCCAGGATCTACCAGGTACTGGCTCATCCATCAAAACTGAATTTCAGGTGAATGACAAGTAGGTTGCCTCATCTATATAGTGACTTCCAGGATAGTCAGAGATATGTAGAGAGACCTGCTTCAAAACACACACACACACATAAAAATTGTGGATACCTGCCAAGCATGGTGGTGCATGCCTTTAATCTCAGCACTAGGGAAGCCTAGGCAGGCAGGTCTCTGTGAGTTTGAGGCCAGCCTGGTCTACAAAGTGAGACCCAGGCCAGTCAAAGCTATATAATGAGACTGTCTCAAAAATAATAAATAAATAAAAGTAAACAAGATTATGAACAGCTGTGACTTAGTTCCTATTTATTTCTATTTCTTTAAGTCTAAAGCTCTGAGGAACATGTAGGTAGTTTCAGAGAACAAAGACCTGACTGAAATCCACCATCATTTCAAATCATTCCTCTAGACACACACCGACTTTTTATAACACTGCACATTGTCCAAGCAGCTCCTGCTTCATTATTTCCAAAGTTTGCTCACCATATAAGAGAGTATCTGTGAACATCTGTACTTAAGAACCTAGAATTAAGTTACTATGGCAGTCCTTTTGATCTGAGATCAGAGGTGTGGAATTCATATATTGCAATACGGTGATCCATGTTTCTCTACCAAAGAACACATATTTTTAAGTCCCGTTTGGATTTACTGACAAAATGCTGATACAGATGGGTCTGTCATACATGCATGGACATGGACATATATACACACTACAATGTAATATGTGTGTATATATGTAATGTATATTTATACACGTGATTGGCCACTAATGGATGGTTGTTGAAGCAGGATTGTGGGAACATGAAAACGCATTCTGTTATGCTGCCAATGTTTATGTACCATTGGAATTACACATAATAGAAGGAAAGGAAGAAGGACGGATGGACAATGGGATTAGAAAGAAAAAGATGGAGGCTTCCTTCCAAAGGCAGTGGACACTGTCTGGATGATGAGCAAAATAAGAGCAAAATATCAGTGGGCTGAGTCACTAACCAGGTCATGGCTGAGGTGAGGTTGGCCATTCCTTAACAAGCAAGCGGTTTCCGACTTACCGTGTGTAGTGTTCTAATGGTAACAATGAGGACGCTTTCAAATGTTCATCAAGAGAGGGCCAGAGAGGATTCCCACACTAAACAATGCTTCTCAAACTCCAGTCACCCAAGGAGCTTGTTGGGTCATAAACGCCACTGCTCTTTTAGCGCCGTATCTCTCCATGCCCCACATGGGCAGCTTGTCTGTTTCTTCCACTCTTTATATCACATATCCTATATGAATGGAGAAGAAAGTGTCTATATTTAGCTCTTTTGGGGGAAACTATCTATTTTTTGAAAAGCCTGGGGTTACTGTGGTTACATGTGTTGTTCTTCGGGTGGTCTGGAATCACCCTTGGTATCGGTGTGGCCCTTCGTATTGGTGCGATTTCACAACATGCAATGTTCTGCTTTTTGAAGCACTTGATATGCATGAAAGTTACTCCCCCTGTTTAGACAGAGTCAGGAAGGCAACACAAGGGGGCAAAATCAAAAGCAATCATCCTTGCGCTTTCCACTCAGTCACTGGAACGCTGTGATGAGATGGTCATGCACGGGCCTCTGACAGGAACATGGCTCCGAACGCGGTCTCTTTTCATAGACATGCCTTGTCAATATGGGAGCATCATCTATTACTCTCCCTCAACCCCGGCTGAATTCCTCCCTGACATCTCGCTTTAATGACAGGCAAAAGGACAATTCTCATTTGTCCTTGAAGATATTTATGGAGCAAAAAATACTAAGAGCCTATGAGGGGACAGATGAGCATGAATGAGTTCACGTAATAAGAGGAAATACACCTTGCCCTCTGGAAGCCCGGTCTCAGAGTTCCCAAGAATACTTTCAGGCTAAGAAACTCAGGAGCAAGCAAAAATCTAAACAAGAAACCCCCAAATGATCTGAAAATTCAGGCATCATTACTAAAAATATCCACTAAGTACCCACATACATCAAGATGTTCTGATGGAAGTCAGCTGTCTAGGAGTTTGGAGTCCAAAATGCTGATCTACACAGAGTTCTTGCATCCAGTCCAAAGGACTCAGGTTGTGATCAGGTATTAATGTAACTCTACCTGTGTGCTGAGAGCATGCAGGGGGAGAGAGAAGCAGAGAGTTGGATGACAGCTGCAAAGAGAAAAACCCACTCCTCACCAGCCGCACCCACGGGGAATTAAGGGGTAAGGCAATGGCAGCGCCTTTGGTTTAAATAAAAGGGAACACATTACGATATTAAGACTTCAGTGTGGCAACTCATGATTAGAGGGCAAGTGAGATGGCTTAACGGGTAAAGGCGCTTGCCGAGAAACTAAACGATCTGAGTTCAACCACTTCAGACCACTTGGGTGGAAGGAGAGAACTAACACCCAAATATAGTTCTGACATTTACATACATGTTGTGGCATGTGTGAACCCCAACACACATACACACACACACACATGCATACACGCACGAGAGAGAGAGAGAGAGAGAGAGAGAGAGAGAGAGAGAGAAATTGTTTAATTAAACATAGGTTTTCTTTTTATTCTTAAAGGACAAATATTAGTATATTCAAAATAGTCAATAGAAAATATTAAATACCCATGACTCCATGACTGAGGAGATGGTGCCATGGCTACAGCCCATGCTGAGTAAGCATGAGGCCCAGAGTTTAGATCCTCAGAATCCAAGCAGAAGCTAGGCAAGCGTGGTGGCCACCTCTATTCCCAGCCTTCAAGAGAACCTCTCCAGCAAGCCGGCTAACTACACAAGCCAATCCATGAGCTCTGGATTCAACTGAGGGACCTGCCTCAGTCAAAGCAGAATAATCCAGGAGGACCCCTGACATCAAGTTCAGGTCTCCACATACATGCACACGTGGGGCCATACATACATGTACAAACGCCACGCATACACACAAATGCTTTTGATTCTCAAAGCGAACGGAGGACACGTGTCAGATCTACATAAAGAAAACACTACTAAGAGATGAAAATTGAAAAACAGCAACTGAATGAAAAGCTATCCCGTGACATGCTAGAGATTCAACCAGCGTTGGCAGTGGATTATAGTGCACGCCAATAAACTTGAAAGCAGAGTGCTTAGCATAGTAACTCGTTGATATTTTTGGTCTCCTTATTAGAAGTATGAAAAAGCTTTAATAATAGTTTGATTAATTCTTTGGTCATATAACATATATTGATCCTATTCAATCCCCTCCCCCAACTCCTCCCTCCTAGATCCACCCCTCCACCCTCACCTCCCTATCCATCCAACTTTGCATCATCATCATCATTATCGTCTTCTTCCTCCTCTCTCTCCTCTCCCTTTTCCTCCTCTTCCTCCTCCTCCTCTTCCAACCTACTAAGTCCAATTTGTGTCACTGAACTGCTCTTGAGACTGGGACCTGCTCAGGAGTGTTGTTACCCTACCACAGGACACATTAAAGAAAACTGATTCTCCCTCTCTCTGCAACTATCAAGCGCCAATAGCTCCTCAGCTAGAGGTGGGACTTCGTGTATATTCCTTGTCTTAGCCAGGTCTTCTATTGCTGTGACAAGACACCATGACCACAACAACTCTTATAAAGGAAAACATTTGATTGGGGTGGCTTACAGTTTCGGAGGTTCAGTCCATTATCATCATGGCAGTGTGCAGGCAGACATGGTGCTGGCTACATCTTGATCAGAAAGCAACTGGAAATGATCTTAGATACTGGGCGGTATCTTGAGCATAGGAAACCTCAAAGCCCACCCCCCACAGGGACACACTTCCTCCAAATAGGCCACACCCACTCCAACAAAGCCACACCTCCTAATAGTGCTACTCCGTATGAGCTTATGGGGGCCGATTACATTCAAGCTGCCACACCCCTCCAGGCTGGGACTTCGTCTTGCTTGAACTTGCTTAGGCTTCGTGCATGCTGTCATAACCACTGAGTTCCTGTGTGCCACTGCCCTTCCTGTACTGAAAACTGTTTCCTGGAAGTTATCCATCTCCGACTCTTCCAACCCTTCTGCCCTCTCCTGGGGAAGAAGCTTGAGAGTTGACGGAAGAGGTGTGATGTGTTTGTATAATTTAAGGCTAAGCATTCCACAGCCTGCTGTTCTCTGCACTCTGAGCAGCTGTGGGCCTCTGAGTCAGTGGCCATCCACTGCAAACAGAAGCTTCTCAGACGAGGGTGGAGAGGTGCACGGTCTGTGGGTACAGCAGCAATCCTCAAGGGTCCATTTAGTAGAAGAATATTAGGTTCCGCCTAGGGTCTGTGACCTCTCTAGCCACAGGCCCTTGGCCCCATGGTGCCAGGTATGAGTTCCATTTTAGATCCAGCAAGTCTTAGGTAGAATTGGAAAGTGGTCTTGAGATGGATATAAATATTGATTCCAGTATAGAAATTTGACTCAAGTGTAAAACACCTATGTGCGGCATGAGACCTCACATAACAGTCGGCATTACATGGTAAGCTTAGGGTGAAGGATCGAATGGGAAGGCAGGTCAGAACACAAAATTGTCTGAACAGCGAGACCCCACATAGTTCATCAGTAAAAAGTGTCCACTCACCATATCTCTGTGCCCGAACACAGACGGAGGAAGAAAAGGCTGGAAGCATTTCCGAACGCCTGTTGGCCATGCACATTTTACCAAGTCAAGGAGATCCTTCCAGAGAGTGACGAGCCATGGAAGGAGAACAAAAAGGCAGCGGGAGAGAAGGACAGGCAGGGGAAGTGGTGGAAAAGGGGTTTTATTTAGAAACAGTGGTGGGCAACGGCTAACGGGTGAGCTGAGGCTCAGGGGCAGACACAAGCTACGTGGATACGAAGGTACATGCGTCATCTACAGCATCACTTAGAACGCGTTTGACTTCTTCAGGAAGGAACCGTACCATAGAGTGGGTCACAAGGAGCTGGGTCTTCAGTCACCTGGTGGAGTGTCCCAAAATAGTTTTTAACAGGCCTTCCTTATGGTCTGCCCTCAGTACAGTTCTGTTCACATACCCAGTGTCACGTCACAGCTTGCTCTTTCTCCCACCCTCTTTCCAACCTGGACCTGTTACTCTAAGCTAACGTGCTCACTGCTGAAGCAGGGTCTATTTTTGTGCGGGTGCTGGTTAGCCTATGTGTTAATGAGCTGCGATTTAAATGGGGCTTACGTTAATCAACAATAGCTGGGCTTGGATGGTTTCTGTCTTTCACTGCCAACCCCGCTCCTGGTAAAACACCTGTCTCTCTTCTCCAGGGGTGTTCTAGTTAGCTCTGACTGGCAGTGTAAGACAGTTTAGAGTAGCCCGAGAAGGGAGTCCCAACTGAGGGATTGTCTGGATTAGACTGGCCTGTGAGCGTGTCTATGGGGAATTGTCTTGTTGATTGATGAAGGAGGGCCCAGCACACTGTGGGCGGCACCATTCCCTGGGAAGGTGGTCCCGGGCTGTAAATCGAAGTTGGCTGAGCATGAGTCGGAGTGAGCCAGCAAGTAGTATCCCTCCATGGTTTCTGCTTCATCTTCCTGCCTTGGCTTCCCTTGACGATGGACCGTCGGATTCCAGCAAACTTTCAGGCCCCCAAAAGAAACTTTCGTCCAGCCCACTCACTCCCCAACCCCACCAGGCAAAACCAACATGCCTTCTGCCCTGATACATTTCTTTATGCTGGATATCCCCTGAGATGGGGTCTTACACCCCATGACCCTTTCACATCTGGCTTCTGTCATTTTGCACGCTGGTTTTCAGGGTCCACTTACATTGCCCAGCAGCAGCACTCTCTTCTTTTTAAGGCTAGACAATATCCTGAACCCTTTTTTAAGGCGAATCCCCAGCAAATTATACCTCTGATTAAGTGTTGGATAAATTGGAATTGCTGTGTGACTCCACTCAGCACTCTTAATGAAGAGGGAGTTGGGTGTTTAGTTACTAATTTCATCATTGTTCAAGTGTTGCAGAATCATAATGTGCATCCACTCCTGTGCCAGCCCTGGGGGCAAAAACACAATATATACCTTGATGCTGCTTTAGATACTGATTTCTTTCCAATTTTTCTTTTTCCTCTATCATTTGTTGATGGACATTTGAATTTAATCCACTTGGGGCCTATTATGGTTTGAGTCTAAAATGTCCCCCACCGGCTTGTGTTTGAATACTTGCTTCCTAACTGGTGACACCGTTTGGAGAAGTTAAGACACTTTGGGATGGGAGGCATGGCATGCAGAGGTGAGCCAATGGCTTTTTTGGTTGTAGTCCAGCCCCACTTCTGGTGAGCTCTCTGGTACCTGATCAACTGAGATGTGGCAAGCTGAGCTGCAGCCACTGGCAGAACCCTGGCCACCATGCCTTCCCCATCATGATGGACTGTGACCTCCACACCATGAGCTGAAATAAACCCTTCCTCCCTGGGCCTGTCAGGTGTCCGTCACAGGGACACGTAAGGATCCAATATGGGGCTCTAACAGATAATGCTGTTACACACCTTTGAGCAAAAGCTCTGTGTGGTCACATACTTCAGTCTTCTTGGAAGCATCCTACGAGCATCATTGTCGAGCCATGTGGCAATTTGGCCCTCTGAGGACCTGACAGACTGCCTGCAGAGGAGCTGGGGTGATTCAGATTCCCACAAGTCCTTAATGAGGGTGCCAGTTTCTCTGGATCCCCAGCAGTCTTTCCCATTGCCTGTCTTCTCCAGTCTATCCCAGTGAATGTCAGTGGTGTCTTTTGTTTGCAGATGACCCATGACCTTGAGCATCTCCTTATTTATTTTTATTGGCCATTTGTCACCTTTGACGAGATGTCTATTCAGATCTTCAGTGTACTTTTAATCTGGGTGAGTTTTGTTGTTTAGTGACTAGAGCTCTTTACATATACTAGTCATAAGCATACGTTGCTAGCAAATGTACCCCCTCCCCCATCTTATGGGTGATCTGGGATTTCTCGTCTCTCTGCTTTGTGATCCTTGGAGAGGTCTGGTTCATCGCGGAGAGGTTTTAGTGCAAGTTTTGCTTTCATTGTTTAGTTTATAGACTTCCCCCCCCCCCCCCCCTCTCTCCCTCCCTCCCTCCCTCCCTCCCTCCTTCCCTCCCTCTCTCCCTCCCTCCCTCCCTCCTTCCCTCCTTTTCTCCCTCCCTCCCTCCCTGGGCTCTAATAGAAACACTGGGTTGGGGACAGACTCAAAGACACTTGAGGCTTTGGACTCAATGCTAAAACTCTGAATCCCAGCTCTGCCCCTTATCCTAAGTTCCCTGAGCCTGATTTCCCACCCGTACGATGGGTGTGTGGATACCAACCTTGCCTGCACATTGTTTCCAGTAGGAAACGAGAGAGAGCCGGGCTCCATTCTGCTCTATCTCAGCCTCACGACTGGCCGGCACTGCGCTTCGGATGCTTTCCCCATCTTCCAAGGACGGAAAACTCTGTGCTTATGTGAGCACGGCTACGACCATCTCAAAGATCTGTATAACCCATTTCTTACATCGTTCTCAAACGGGGCTTGGTGTAATTCACATACACAAACACCAGCTGTGGGGTGTGGGGTGGGGAGAGTCTCCATTCCAAAGAAAATCAACAGTAACTCAGGCTTAAGAAGCAAAGATCCAGCAACCTGTGAATTCTCCCCCAAATGGGACTCTGTCTTAATTCCTTCACAGCCTTATTTCCTTCTGAGCAATTCTCATGTCAGAAATTTCCACTTTTTTGTAGGTACTATTTGAAATTTGTTCTTGGTGTTTCACCGGGGCTTGTATTGAAATCCTGGATTAAGCAATCCTCCTGTCTCAGT
This sequence comes from Peromyscus nudipes, assembly GCA_902168325.1. Taxonomy (NCBI): domain Eukaryota; kingdom Metazoa; phylum Chordata; class Mammalia; order Rodentia; family Cricetidae; genus Peromyscus; species Peromyscus nudipes. Next base: position 26,316 of record CABHPH010138611.1, on the reverse strand, counting down.
CTCATGAATAACTGGGACTACAGGCACACATCACCACACCCTGCTGCCATTGTTAATGTTGTGTCTGGGTTATAAATGTACGGTTCACCTCTTTGAGGCCAGGGACCGTGCCTGCCTCGTTCGTACCTGCCTAGTGTCCCCAGAACTTACTGCACTGCTTATGAAATGGCTGTGACCTAATAGTTTTGAGTGAATGGAGAAATGTGGCTTGCAATGTCTTCATGCTCTGGGGAATGTGCTGATAGGCCAGCAGTCTAACTTCCTTCTGGTGACTGGAAATAGAAAATAGTTGCTATTGGTTGAATGTTCGTGGCAGAGCAGGCATTGAGAGCTCTCAGCACATGCATTCATGGAATATGCTGGAAATTCAATGAAGTGAACACCCATGCATTTGGAGAAGGCACACAGAAGTAAGGCAACTCTCTCAGAATTCTGAGTAAAGCTCTGGGGTGTGGCTCAGATATGGGGCACTTGCCTCTCATGTTCCAGGAACCGGGTATGATCCCTAGAGCCACCAATAACATCAACAACAAATAATCATTAGTAATTTCTCAGGTGTGGTGGCATACTTTTATAACCTCAGCACTGGGGAGCTGGGGCAAGAGGAACATTGGATTCACAGTAACCCTGGGCTGCAAAGCAAACCCCCGTCTGTGCTCCTGTAAACAACACCGATGAGACTTACCAGATCACACACACAGGCGCACAGACACACACAGACACAGACACACACATAGATACACACATAGACACACACAGACACACACACACACACACACACACACACAGAGGAAAGCAGAAATAAGGCTAGTTAGAAAAGGGAAGGCCGTTAGTGGAAGGTGAGGGGAATACAAGAAAGTATCACGGGAACAATGAACACGATTGAAAGGCATTAAGAATATGTATAGAAAGTCGGTGAACCCCATAAGTACGTATAATTAATATATATATATTTAAAATGTGAGTCCCAGTGTCAGAATGGTAGCACAGGCTCCTGACTCAGCTACTCAGGAAGCTGACACAGGAAGATGGCAAGTTCAAGGCCAGCCTGGACAACTTAGTGAGAGCCTGCCTCACAAAGAAAACACACAGAAAGCTGTGGGGGTAGGTACAGCTCAGTAGAGGGCATCTGCTTAGCACTCACAGAGTCCTGGGTTCAACTCTCCCCTCTTTATGCTCACGGGGTTGGCATTACCCAGTATCGAGAAGCTACTGCACATTAACACTGGGAAGGATTATAAGAGAGAAAACTGGACGAGGGGAATGTGGAACATGAAAGCGTATATAAAGGAGCTGGAGAGATGGCTCAGAAGAGCACTTGCAGATCTTGCAGGACTTGTGGGTTTGGTTCTCAGCACCCACATCGCGGCTCACAACCATGTATAGCCTGTAATTCCAGCTCATGGGGATCTGGTAGCCTCTTTGAGCACCAGGCATGTATGTGCTACACATCCATACATGTAGGCAAGCACGCATGCACATAAAATAAAAACATGCAAATCTTTTTTAAAAACGTATTTAGAGCTAGGGAGAGGGCTCAGTGGGTGAAGTACTTTCTGGGTAAATGGGAGACCTGAATTCAGATCCCAAGAATGCACATAGAGCTGGACACGGTAGCACACGTCTGGGATCCCAGCACTCCTACTGCAAGAGGAGACACAGCGACAGTAGAATCCCAAGAAGCTCACATGCCGCTGCCGCCTGTACAGCAGCAAACCACAAACCCTGCCTCAAGAGCGTGATGGAAGGCGAGAACCAATATCTGATATTGTCCTCTGAATTCCATATGCACATCTCAGCAAGTGCCTGCCCACTTAGGCACACAAGCATGCC
>CABHPH010138611.1:0-24473 GCA_902168325.1 Peromyscus nudipes | reverse complement strand
CACATCTCAGCAAGTGCCTGCCCACTTAGGCACACAAGCATGCCTGTACACACACATACACATGCACATCTCAACACGTGCTGCCCCACTTATGCACACAAAGATGTATACACACACATATACACTCAGTTTTCTTTTAAATGTGCATTTATGTTCCTCTTTGTCAACACTGGGGAGAGCTGAGGCTATTAGGCTATTCATGAGACACAGTCCTGAGCACTTTGCATGAACTGGCTCTCTTAAACCAGAATAACCAGGCAGCTAAACTACAAAAGACCTCTTAACATCTTTCTATCAGTAACATTCTGTGTTCGAGGAGCCTGTTTTGCTTGAGGGTGAACATAGAAATTTCATAGCAGTTAAGGACCAAGAAAATGAACAAGCTGTCAATACTGTGAGATCAGAGGCACAGCTTAGAACCATTTTCCCTAGTTCCTTAACCAGTGGACCACACTGTCCAAAGTCAGAATCCAGTCACCTGTGTGGTATGGATTCCTCTCCTAGGTTCTGGCAGGAGGCAGGTTGAAGTAGCTCAGGAGAAGGCTTGGTCAATGGAGTGTCTTTGGCTTAAGTCTGTGGCCCCCACCACAAGTCATGTTACTGTGTCTCTCTCTGAGCCTTGACTTTCTGATGTGTGCAGAGGGCTAAAATTCTTTTTTTCAGCCCCACAAAGTGCCTGGCACAGAACTTAGCATATACAAATTATTAGAGCAATATTATTATTACTATGAACATACCCCCTTCTCTCTCCCTTACATCTCAGCCATATTGAGGGTTGGGGGGGAGGCAACAGCTCTTCCCCACCTCTGTCCTTGTTATCCTACCAGCCAGGGCCCCACCCTCCTGCTCTCTACACACCTAACTCCTCAGCTCCCCAGGTCCAACATCCCTGCCTCTTGGAGCTCCCTTCTCCTCCTTATTATTCTTGCCTTCATAACACTGTGTGTGTAATCCTCTCATTCATCAGCATGTTTACTAAAGTATTCTCTATCCCCACTGGAATGTAAGCTGCATGAGGGCCAGAGCAGTGGAGGTGTTTATCTGAGAGTCACTGGATGAGTGTATGAATGAACGCCTATCCATCTAAGACAATGGTCGTCAATCTGCCATTCCCCAAAAGGACTTCCCAAGCTCCCAAAAAAACATATAGAGCATCTAAGTGAGATGGCACAAGCCTGTCATCTCAACACCCTGGTGGCAGGAGGCAGAAAGATCACAAGTTCAAGTCTAGCGTAGACTCTGTCTCCAGAAAGCAAACAAGCAAAAATCATCTGAGCCAACCTCTAAAGATCCTGACTTAAGGCCAGGCGTGGTAGCACATGCCTTTAATCCCAGCACTCAGGAGGCAGAGCCAGGCAGATCTCTGTGAGTTTGAGGCCAGCCTGGTCTACAGAGCGAGATCCAGGACAGGCACCAAAATTACACAGAGAAACCCTGTCTTGAAAAACCAAAAAAAAAAAAAAAAGATCCTGACTTAGTCTTAGTCTTGAAGAAGACTTGAACATGGGAATGTTTTAAAGCAGACCGCCCCCCACCCCCTCCAAGCAATCCTAAGGTTCAGCCAGCATTAGAAATTACTGATAGGAGGGAATGTAAAAACAGCTTTGGAGCCGGGCGGTGGTGGCGCACCCCTTTAATCCCAGCACTCGGGAGGCAGAGCCAGGTGGATCTCTGTGAGTTCGAGGCCAGCCTGGGCTACCGAGTGAGTTCCAGGAAAGGCGCAAAGCTACACAGAGAAACCCTGTCACGAAAAACAAAAAAAAAAAAAAAAAAAACAGCTTTGGAGAGCTTCACTACTTGTCTCTATGGTGGCAACCCCATAGAGGATCCTGTCTCACCCAGGTACCACATGGGATGCAGCAAGAGCTCTACTCTGAAGAGCAGAGGGAAAGGAACTTCACATTTTCCTGGCTTAGAGCAGTGTGGCAGATGTGCCGTTCAGCAGGAAGTGTCAGGAATTCCCAGACAGTAGATCCACTAACACTGAGATGCAGCTACTAATATTTATAGCATCTTTGAGATGCTCTCCAACGGGAAGCCAAGAGTTGCTGCTGCAGGACATGATGGGCTTGTTGTTCTCTGCTGCAGCCTTCTTGAGGCTCAGCATAGAAGGAGTCCTCTCTTCTGCTTCCTGACCAACTTCCTTTCCCTGGTTATGAGGATCACGTGTCTACCCATGCCAAGTGGATGTGAATAAGCTCAGAGTGACCACGTGCAGTGGCCATGATGTCATTAGATTACCACGGGAGAGATCCCTTGGCCTGGGTTTCTGTTGAAGTGTGCGCGCCCTTTACAAGTTCACAGCACCTGACCAAGATCTGCATGCTGTGGTGATGACTGCGTTTTGCCTGTAGGATCCCACAAAATAAAGGAAAAAGGCGGCAGCAGTCCAGGCTACCTTACAAAGCACGTGATGGAAATGCACCCCGTTCTACACTTCGGTAAAGTTGTGTTGTTCCCCCAGAGGGAAACAAACACCGAAGGGACACTAACAGCCTCTCTCTCTCTTTTTTTTTAACATTTTGAGATGGATGAGACTCAACTGACGGCTGAGCTTAGAGTTGTTCGTTTGTTACCACTTTCCAGGCTTTGGGCTAAGATGGAGGGAAGAGTTATTCATTTGTGAAATTATAAAATCTATAGCTTAGAAGGAAATCCCATGCCATGTTCAGGTTCCATGAGTATCAGTTTAAAAATAATGGACACAGAGGCAGAGACAGGAGGATCCCTGGAGCTCTCTAGCCAACTGGCCTGGGCCTATTTGGTTAACGCCAGGCCAGTGAGAGACCCTGTCTCAATAAAAAGGTAGGCACCTGAGGAATAACACTTGGGGCTGTGTTCCCCCCCACCCCCCCCACCCCACACACACACCACCCCCTATATACACATACACACAAATTAAATAAATAAATATAAATACTAGATAGCCAGGCACTGTGGTAGACACCTTTAATCCCAGCCCTCAGGAGACAGAGACAGGAGTATCACGAGTGAGTTCAAGGCCAGCCTGGGCAACACAGGAAGTCCTTGTAATAAAGAAATAACTTTTCCCCAAGAGTACAACGATGGCACAACATGAAGAGGAGGAAGTCTGTCACTCTAACTCAGTCTCTTGAATTATGAATGGAAACGGAACACAGACATAGGGCGGAGCTAGAAGCATCAGCCTGGAAGGCTGTCTACCCTGGAGCAGGTGGAAGCCAGCAAAGTCATATTTTTGAAACAAAGAGAAAAATAAAATAACCAAAGGCCCATGTCTATGTCTCTCTCTCTCTCTCTCTCTCTCTCTCTCTCTCTCTCTCTCTCTCTCTCTCACACACACACACACACACACACACTTAAATCAGCCATGCTAGTTTTTTGTGAATGGCTTAACCTTGTGCCTCAGTTTCCCCATCAATAAAACAGTAGTGATGAACTCCTTACCTCAGAGAGCTGAGGAGATAGGAGACAACCCTTGGAAAGCATTTAACGCGATGTTGGGCTCTAAGCAATGCTCCACAAATGCTGTCCATTATCTTCGCTATTTTGTCACAGGGTAAGTCAGAGGCTGTGCCAGCCAGCTTTCCACTCACTGCAGCAAAATACCTCCCATCAACTCAGAAGGAGAAAGGGTTTGCCTTGGCTCATAGTTCTAGAGGTTTCTGTGCACTGTCTGTCTGTCTGTCTGTCTGTCTGTGAGGAGCAAACTGCATGATAGGAGCACACGGTAGAGGAAGCGACGCTCCTCACAGAAGCTGGGGAAACAGAGAAAGAAGATGGGGAGGAGAAACCAGAACCCCACAAGCCCCTTCAAGGACACACCCTCAGCGACCTGAAGCCTCCCGGCCTCACCTCTTAAGGTTCCACCACCGAGCCTGCAGCACGTGGCTCATTGCGGAACATTCCAGAACTGAACTACAGCAGGAGCCAAAACATACAGAAAAGGAGCGGAGAAGGGAAGGGAAAAGAGAAGAGAGAGAGGAGAGAGGGGAGGAGGGAGGGGGAGAGAGAAAGGGAGAGGGGACCTACTTAGAAAGAAATGCAAGGAAGTCCAATTCAGAAGTTCCAGCCAGCCAATGAAAAGCGCAGGCGAGTGTTTAAAGGACATGCCAATGGCAGATCTGCCGCGTCTGCCAGGATTTACAGTCGTCTGCTCATAGTGAAAACAAGGCATCCCTCTACAGCCTATGCTGTGCCACCAACCTTGCCTGAGGGAGGATGAAGCTGCCTTCACCTGTGAGGGGTCAGGATTAGACACGCAGACTTATTACGTGGCTTTATCTTGGGGTGCGAATTTCCTTCTAACCTCCGTTGAAGCACGCTTAGTCATCACGGAAGCTGGAGCGAGTGTCAGGGATTATTTTCGCAGGATTTGTGGACGCGACATCTAAAAGGCATACCAAGCTGCTTAAGAAATGAGATTAAATGAAGTTCTATGTTCTGTTTGTTTCTGTGGTGTTGAAATGATTGGCATGTATCCAGACGGCATTCATAATTTTTAGAGGAATGAGTAAGATCGTATAAATTGAGCCAGGGAGGTGGCCCAGCAGGCAAAAGCACTTCCCACCAAGCCTGATGCCCTGAGTTCAATCCATAGGAGGTACACTGTAGCAGGAATCTTAAAAGTTCTTATTAATAAAATCAAACCCAGGAGCCAGGTATTGGGGTGAACGCTGGAAGATCAGAGAAGCAGAACAAGCCATAGCTACCTCACCTAGCCAACTTCTCAGCTGATCCTGTTTCCTCAGACTGGAAGTCTCTGTGTCCTCATATCTGAATGGCTCTCAGCTGAACTGCTTCTCCAAAGCCTGAATGCTTAACCAGCCAAAAGCTTCTAGTTTCTGGTCCTCACGCCTTATATACCTTTCTGCTTTCTGCCATCACTCCTTGGGATTAAAGGCTCACTTCTTGGGATTAAAGGCGTGTGTCACCATGCCTGGCTGTTTCCAATGTGGCCTTGAACTCACAGAGATCCAGACGGATTTCTGCCTCTGGAATGCTAGGATTAAAGGCGTGTGCGCCACCATTTTCTGGCCTCTATATCTAGTGGCTGTTCTGTTCTCTGACCCCAGATAAGTTTATTAGGGTGTACAATATTTTGGGGAACACAATACCACCACACTACACGTCAAAGAAAGAATCCGCTCTGACAAGATCATGTACATCTTAGATAGCTAAAGCCATCCAGGCTCCTCTCTCATCCTTTCCTACCAGATGGCAGAGTTTGCATTCTGAGCTCTTCAGAAGAAAAGATTTACAGAGCATGCATTTTCTCCAAAACCCATTTCCACCACTTCAGTCGGCCCCACCTGCCAGGAGACCCTTAGGATGACACTCTAATCGGAAGAAGACAGAGTTACTGTAGCTAGGGCGGGGAGCACTTGTCCAGAGTGTCTGAGGCCCTGAGTTACATTCCCCAGCACTGGGCAGGGCCGGAGGATTCCTCCCTCTGTTGCTGGCTCTCCACTGTTAAAGGTTCGGATGTGAAGTGTCCACCACAGGCTCACGTGTTCGAGCACTCGGTCCCCAGCTGTCGCTGCTGTCCGCGGAGACTGTGGGAACGTTTAGGATGAGGGGCCTAGCTGGCAGAGGTGGGTCATTAGTGGCGGCCCTTGGAGGTTGGCCCTCTGGTTCCAAGCCCTCTCTCTCTGTTTCTGTTCTTTGCCACAATGTGACCAAGCCACCACCCTGATTCCCCTGCCACTACAAACGGAGCAGCCCCAGCCACCATGCTTCCCAGCCATGTTGCACCGGGACTTCTGAAGCCATGTGCCAAAGGAAACCGCCCCTCCTTTAAGCTGCTTCCGTTGGATATTTTGTTACAACTATGAGCAAAGTAACTCTGGCTTCAATCCTTAGGCTGATCCCCCTACCATAACACAAGTCCCTCAGACCGGAATCTGGGAATTCTATAGTCTTCTGCCCTGATCCTTCCCCTCCATCTTTACACTCACCCAGCTGACTAACCAGGGAGAGCCCTTCTCCAAGAACCAGAGGGGAGAACAGACTCAGAGTGAGAGTCCTGGATACAGAGGAGAGAACCCTCCTTGGCACTGAAAGGGACTTCACAACTGTTTCAATTCAGCAGCAGCCTCACTTGGATTCTCTCTCATGAGTCTTGAAGAGAGGGTGGTACCCGAGGAGGAGGATCACAGGCAGGATGCCAGGCTGGCTGCAGGTGAGGAAGGATATACCATAGCTTGTACTCACGCCAGGTGGTCAGTGTGGCTTCGCTGACCACACCAAACAAGCCAAAGAGCCCAGAGCGCCTCCCCTTACCTGAGCCCGCAGGTGATGCCCTGATGATAGATATGACCTTCAGTATGCCCCAGGCTGGCTCTCTTCCCTACTGCTATTGGAGAAAAGTGAGGTGTTTTTTTTCTTGTCTAACAGTCAAAAGTTAACATTGTTTGGAGGTCTCATTATCTTTCCTTTTCTTAATCAAATCATCACTATGACTGATCCGTACATTGCGTTTTCCAAGGACACACAGAAGAACAATGATTTGTCAGGGGTGGGTGGTCTGAATCTTCATCACTCTAAGCTAGATGATAAGGTCTGAATTTGAACTCCTAATGTTCTGGACAGTGACTTTGAGTGTGAAACCACCTAAAACACTGTCTGAACTTGGATCCTCGTGATCACGGAGGTGGTCAGAGGTAGAGAGGAGCCCGTCACACCCCTATCCACCCAACGACTTACAATAAGAACGAGGTGGGAGCAGCAACCAATTCATTAGTAAAAGCCGGGGTGCACTGAGCATACAAGGTCAACGCCGCCCACTTCACGTGTTAATTCACGGGATCCTCTGTGGGAAGCTGCTGCTACTCTTGCCCCAATGCACAGACAAGGACAATGGGCCTTGGAAAGGTTGGTTACTTTCTGCACTTATCACAGCTTCTCAAATAGAATCTGAACGCAGACCTCTGAGATGAGATCTTCGGCTTTCTCAAGTAGCCCCAAGTGGGCCTAGAGCTGGCTGAGGACAAGGATTTGCCTGAAGTCCTGATCCTAGACCTTTGTGCCTCCACCACCCCCATTTTAGGTGTTTCTGGGGATCAAACTAACCCACTGAGCAGCATCCCTGACGGAGTGGGAAAGGAGGCCCTGCTGAGCTCAATAATAACCCTTAGCATGCCAGTTCCTGGAGAAGTCACGGGTGATACAGAGAAGGACCCAGGATGCTGGGGGATGAAGGAAGGAGGACCAAGTCTCAGGGTAGCATTTCTCATCCGCTGCAACATTTTAACAGCCTGAGAAGCCGTGTCTGTGGGGACTACTTAAAAGGTGGCCTTGACTTGGGCATAGATGTGAATAATTGAGGCAAAGTTTCTAGTGTAGGAATGTCTTCTGTAAATAAATAACCAAAGAGCAGATAGTTAGGGTTTGGCAAATGCTACAACTTCTGTCCCAAGTTCCTGACGTTCTCACTGTAGCACAAAAGCAGCCACCAGCGACAGTAAACAAGTCAGTGTGGCTTGATCCAAACAGGTGGCAAGATGGCCTGGGCTGTGGGTGAGACTTGGCAATGACTCCCTAATGCCTGACACAGGCATGTCCTTCCCATTCTACAGACATGTACTAAGTGTCTTCCACTTGACAAGTACGGCTTTGGGAGCTGACATGCTGGGCTGAATGAGAGAGACGAGCGTTACCACCCACATACTCCCTAGAGGGGTGAGACAAAAATCAGCCCTCTGGTGGAAGGAAGTAAGAAATCCAGAGGCCTTGGGAAAGCTTCCTGGGAGATGACAGAGCCATGTTATTTTCTCAACAGCCGGACACTGAGGGGAGCGGGTCACCAAGGGCTCCTTAAGAGTTGTTCCATCAGGACAGCTTGAGAAGGCCCATGCCTCTCCTCATGGGTTACCTGTGGTCACCGGCTTTTCCTTTGTGTCCCCCAGTCTCAGAACAGCTACAATGACGGAGACTACGAAGGAGCCAGGAGGCTGGGGCGCAACGCCAAGTGGGTGGGCATCGCCTCCATCATCATCGGCCTGGTCATCATCGGTGTTTCCTGTGTGGTGCACTTCTCCAGGACGTAAGTAGGCCTTCTGAACCCCTCCTGCTACTGAGTGCTTTTCTCGAATGCTCGTGGGAATCTACTGGGCTAGCTTAAGATCGGCTTTGATAATAAAATCAACAGGGTCTTCACATTCTCTCCATGTTACACAGACCAGGCAGGGCGGGTGCAAGGTCTGCCTCCAACGCAGTCATTCGGAGAGCCAGGCTGTCAATCACTCCACCGTATTCTAGCAATTCCATCAGGGAAGAAGAGATGGGTTCAGCTTGACACGACTGTAGCCATCTTGAGTCATGGCTACCATGACTGTCCAAAGAATGACCTGAGTCAGTTTTTCCTGCATAGTTTCCCATCAAATTACAAAGAGACATAACCATCAAAGTAGAAAGTCGAACTTTACAATCAGATCGAGGCTTGAGGGGTACATCTGACCCTTCAGTAGCATCTGAAGAGAAACTAGGCACACTCCAGCAAGGATGAAATCACCTCTTCCCTCCTTTTTGACCCAAGTTGTAGGGATCCAACTGTTCTTGTGCTGCCTGGAACCAAGGTTTCATCAGCAAGTCCCCCCAGGAAAGTGCACTCCACAATTCTCCACCTGGCACATCAAGGCCGGTCTTCCCACACGGGGACTAAATTGCTTTGGCGTGGTAGTAAACATTCCAGGCCTTTGCAGGACATGTGGTCCCTACCACCCACCTCTGTCATAAGTACTGAGCTTGCCGCTGGGATACAACAGCAGCCATAGACAGCATGCGAATGACTGGTGTGGCTGTGTTCCAGCAAAACTTTATTTACAAAAGCAAGTATTTTTATCTGTGGGCTATAATTCCCCAACCTTCCGTTTCTAGAACAGGAAGTGATGTCAGGCTAAGGCGGGGAGTGAGGAAGATCAGAGAACCTATGCGGGTTTCCCCGCTGCCGGAGAAAATGTCACTTAGGCTCACAATGAGATGGCTGAAGCCTGTCGCGTGGCCCCACCCGACTGTCAGAGGGTAGGAGATGGGAAGGTGTAAATGGAACATCTAATACCTGCCTCACCACATGTCTGCAAAAGTATGCCCTGCGTGACTTTGCAGTGTGCTTGCCCTCATTCCTAGTTCAAGGGCGGAAAAGCCATGTGCTTTGGGGCCACCCCTGAGCTCTCCTGTCATAAAGAGAGGGACGTTGATGCTTCTCTCTGGACTTATACATATTTTTTCTGAATTCTCTAATAAGCTGAAATGAACTTCCCCTGATGGCATCAATGCCATTTTCCATCAGAGTTTTGACAGGGGCACAGGACATGTGGTGCGTAGCCTGGGCCCAGAAAAAAGAAGCACAAACCCACGGGGCCAAGAACACATTAGCTTTTCTTCCTGGGCAACTAATTCTTCCACATCCTTGACCAAAGCACTTTGCCCCTTAAGCTGAGAAGGCCAACCTTTTTTTTGGCTTCATTGACCAAAGAGACTCACATAGGTGGATGAGGGAGGAAGTCACATCCTTAATCTGGATAGATCAGCCAGCCCAACCTTGGCAATCGAGGGGACAGCGGATGCCAGGGGAGATCAACTTCCTGCCAGATAAGCCAGAGATCCACCAGCAATGAGGACCAGGTGGATGTGGGAGCCCACGTCCTAACAGAAAGTGTCCCAGGGGAAAAACAAACATATTGCAGTGTCCAAAGAAAGAGACACTAGAAGAGCAAAGGGAACTCAGGATTTCTGTTTAGATGACACTGATGTCATCATCAAGTTCTTTAAAATCTGCTGATGTTGGCCTGGAATGGAGGGAAGATGAGAATATTGGAGGTCAGATGAGAACATGCCGGACTTCATTCTTAAAGAAGGCACCTTGTGTGTGTGTGTGTGTGTGTGTGTGTGTGTGTGTGTGACTGTGTAGCATGGATAATAGTACGAGCTTAGTACCGGATTACCTGGACCTAGGTCATCACTTACCACTTACCCCAAACCAACTGTTTTAACTTTCTCAGACCTCAGTTTCCCCAGCTGTGACTCACAGTCAGTCCATAAAGCTATCGTAAACATTAAGCAGGTGACAGAGAACGTGTGCAGCTTGGTGGCTGCGTCTCAGCACACTGAGAACGCAGACCGCTTGCTGAAAGTTACTATTAGTCTCGCTATAGACATGGCAGAAGAGGGCCTTGGGTGTCAAGAAAACTCTAAAGGGAGTTCAGGACTGTGTACCATGAGCCAAGCTCAAAGGACAGTGTTCCGGGGAAGGAAGCCAGCCTTGGTTTCATTTCTGAGGACGTGTGAAAACACACACTGCCCAGATCAGACTTAGAACTAGGTAGGTTATAGTAATAGCGGCTGTCATTGGCACAGATCTTGTCACACCCCAGGCAACACTCAGAGCTCTCACAGGACAAGCTCATATGAACACTCCAAGCAACCCAAGAGGTATTGCCATGTTGCAGAGAAGGAGACTGAGGTACAGATGGTTGGCGGGAAAGATAGGATTTAATTGCAGCTCTTTGTGCTGGGTTCGTGTGTGTGTGTGTGTGTGTGTGTGTGTGTGTGTGTGTGTGTGTGTGTCTGTGTCTGTGTCTGTGTCTGTGTGTCTGTGTGTGTGTCTGTGTGTGTGTCTGTGTGTGTGTCTTTGTGTCTGTGTGTGTCTGTCTGTGTGTCTGTGTACGCTCAAGTGTGTATTTCACATGGATGTATATGTGTGTGCAGGTAGATTCACCTCTGCAGGTCATGTGGCAGTCAGGGGTTGATGGTAGGACATGCTTCTCACCGCCTAACCGCCTTATTGTTTGACACAGAGTCTCTCTGTGAACCCAGACAGATGTCTGTGCCCCCAGCGCTGGGGTGACCGACTCACACTGCCACACCCGGCTCTCACGTTGGTGCTGGAGACCTGAAATCATGCTTCCGGGGCAAGCCCTTTACCCACCAGGCTGTGTCCCAGCCCCTGTGCTGGGCTCTTAACTACAGTTTCACACTCTCTCCATCCATGCCTCCTTTTCTGGTCTGCCCAGGGACAGGGATAAACTGTCAACTCCAGCATTCACAGATGGGGGTGACAGTACCATGAGGTTTGTAATGAGTCACAGCCAAAACACACAGACGTCAGGGGTCAGGCAGGGAACACACATGAATGCAGTGGCCTGCTGAGGAAACAACAGGGAGACACAGGGACTGGTGAAGCATTGGAAAGGGAGCAACCATCCCTCAGGATGCCGACCCCATTTTTAAAAGGTGTTAGAAATCTGATTTAGATGTAGAAAACTACACTGTTTAAACCCGTAATAAAACATAAAATGATGACCACACCTGCAGTCGGAACCTGTCTGCTTGGCAATCTGAGGTGAACGTTTAGATCAAATATCAGATTGTCGGGGCTGGAGAGACAGCTCATTGGTGAGGATTGCCTCCTGCTCTTAACCAGGAACCGGGTTTGGTTCCCAGCACCCACACTGAGTAGCTCACAACTGCCTGTAACTCCAGTTCCGGGGTCATCAGACACCTTCTTCTGGCCTCCACCAGCACCTGCTCACATATAACGCACACATAAACACGTGCACACATAAACACATACACACACATACTTAAAAAAATAAAATAACTTTTAAAAAAAGATGTTTGTCCCTAAGATATCACCACCCAAGATTTTTTTGAACAAGGGATCCAGAAGTCATCACACATGAGGATTCCCACTATTCATAATATAAATGTTTCCAGATGGTGTCAAGGCGTGTGTGCATGCTTATGGTTGAAGCTCTCCTAATACGAATAAAAGCTATCAATTGGAGGTCACCTCTCCATTCTTTCTTCCTCGGGGGTTGTGCCTCACAATGGTTAGAGCATAGATTTTGTCATCAATTTTACCAGGATTCAAGTCCTAGTTCTGACCTGGGTTGGTGATGTACACCTTTAATCCCAGCAGTCAGGATGTAGAAGCAAGCACATCTCTATGATTTCAAGGACAGCCTGTTCTACATATCGAGTTCCTGAGCTACACAGTGAGATCTTGTCTCAAAATAAAACCTCCGGCTCACACGCAGACCATCTGGGCAAGCTGTTAAATTCTCAGACTTCTTTTTTCCCTACCTATCTGTAAGGTCAGACTCCTTTTAGATACATTTCTGTCCGGTTATTAATGAAAACAAAAGAGGGTTTCTAGAGTTAGAATCCCAAGAGGAAACTCAAATAACAGAGCTCTTTCCAAGGGTGAGATGAGGAAGTGTTTAAGGCCAGTCCAGGCTACATACTAAGACCCTGCCACAGATAAATATTTTGTTCTTTATGGATGAGAGACAGAGAGAGAGAGAGAGAGAGAGAGAGAGAGAGAGAGATATTGAGGGGCAGAGCAGCCTATAGAGAAAGAGATCAATTGAAATCTTCCAGTAAGTGGAATAATAGGGCCGAATTCTCTGTAACCCCTTAAATAAAATATCCCTGCCCTACTTTATGGGAATTGAATGGCCACGTGGAACTATTAAAGAGGGGTCCCCAAGCTTCACACTGCCAAAGAATCACCTAGAAAGGTTTATAGGCATTCTTATCCAAAACATGCCCAGAGGACTCCAACTGGGTAAATCAGATGTGAGCCTGGGGATCTGCAATGTTTCAGCTCTGAACACCGCCCCCACCCCAACCTGGGGGTTTAGATCCCAGTGTTTAAGAGAAGCCTCATGGTCCAATCCTGACTGCCTTCTTCCTCCAAAGTCCAGAGGAAAAGGCACACTAAGGGTAGCCCTCAGCACAGTGGTCAGTTTTCCTTTACATCAGCAAACTCACTGCCCTAGTTTGCTCTAAGTCAATGCCAAGGAGGGGAGTAGGGTTACGGACATGTGCCTGTCCCCACGGCAGGCTCTGCTGGAACAATCTGGAAGCCAGCAAGGACTTCATGGAAGGGAAATCTGACAGCAGAGGACACTGAGGCTGGGTGAGGCAAAGCCATGAAGGTAGATTTCTGAGTTTAATTCAAAACTCCTCTCTAAGGAAAAGGAGAGATTTTTAAAACCGTAAAGTACTTACTTATCTTTTAAAAACCAGGGAGCCAGGCATGGTGGCACACACCTTTAGTCCCAGCACTCAGGATGTAGATGTGGGAGGATCTCTGTGAGTTCAAGGCCAGCCTGGTCTCTATGCAGCTAAAGAGCTCTAGGACAACCAGAATTACATAGCAAGACCCTGTCTCAAACCAAAACAAACAAAAAACACAAACAGGAGCTGGAGAGATGGTTCAGTGGTTAAGAGCACTGGCTGACCTTTCAGAGGTCCTGGGTTCTGTAGCAGGAATCTTAACAGATCTTATTAATAAAACAAACTCAGGGCCTGGTGTTGGGGTGGATGCTGGAAGATCAGAGAAGCAGAACAAGCCACAGCTACCTCACCTCGCCAGTTCCTCAGCTGATCCTGTTTCCTCAGACTGGAAGCTTCTGAGTCCTCATTAAGAATGAATCTCAGCTGAACTGCTGCTCGAAAGCCTAAAGGCTTAACCAGCCAAAAGCTTCTAGTTCCTGGTCCTCACACCTTGTATATCTTTCTGCTTTCTGCCATCACTCCATGGGATTAAAGGCTCATTCTCTGGGATTAAAGGCGTGAGTCACCACACCTGGCTGTTTCCAATGTGGCCTTGAACTCACAGAGATCCGGATGGATCTCTGCCTCTGGAATGCTAGGATTAAAGGTGTGAGTGCCACCATTTTCTAGCCCATCTAGTGACTGGTCTGTCTCTGACCCCAGATAAGTTTATTAGGGTGCACAATATTTTGTGGAACACAATACCACCACAGGGTTCCATTCCCAGCACCCAGTCAGGTGGCTCACAACTGTCTGTAAATCCAGTTCCAGGGAATCTGATGCCCTCTTCTGGTCTCCAAGGACACCAGGCATGCACACAGGGCAAACACATATATGCAGACAAAACACTCATACTCAGAAAATAAAAGTAAATAAATCCCAACAAACTAATAATAAATGGACTGGAGAGATGGCTCAGAGGCTGAGAGCATTAGCTGCTCTTCCAGAGGACCTGAGTTTAGTTCCCAGCACCCACATCAAGCAGGCCCACAATCATCTACAACTACAGCTCCAAGAGACCCAATACCCTCTTTTGGCCTCCAAGAGCACTGCACTCACATGCAAATACACACACATCCATAAATAAAAATAATAAACTTTTTTAAATAAAATAAACAAAAATTTGATCTTGGTAGCTAGCATGCTGGTACATATCCATAACCCCAGCACTTGAGAGTCAGAGAGACAAGGCAACAAGACCAAGAGTTCAAGGTCATCCTCAGCTACATAACAAGTTCAAGATCAGCTTGAGCTAGATGGGTGCTATCTCAAAAAAATTAACCTAAAAAAAAGTAAAAATTAATGTAGCTCAGTGTAAAAGTACCTGCTGGGCATGAGTAATATCCCAGGTTTGGTCCCTGGCACTGAAAATATTATCATTATTGTTATTATTAATATTATTATTATTAAAAGTAATTAGTCTTTATCCTCATCAAGAAAATAATAATCAAGATGGAGAATAGAACTCAAATGGCCTATGTCTTCATTGTGTTTCTTTAAATAATCCCAAATCGTGATAGTCTTTAAGTAAAGGCACAGAAAGTTCTTGTTCATCTAGTCCTATAGACTACTTAAGTAAGTCACGTGATGTTTGGGGACAGTCTCACGTCATCAAATTCAGAAGATCTGGGAAGCATGCAAATATTCAGTGTTTTGCATAGAACAATGTCTTACCAGATGGTTCTGGTCCAAGCAGCATCAGAAACTTGACGTCTCTCAAAGTCAGGGACTCCTCTGCCCTCAAGTTGCCAGAAAAAAGTGCAGAGATGAAGCCCACAGATGAAAGGTGGTATTTCTCATCCTGAATATATGTAAATCCCTGGCCCAAGCCAACACGGCTGCAGGCTTTAGCTTTCTCCTGAGTACCTTGAAGATTCAAGCAAGCTTAGGCTAGCCTCAGTGGTCATGTTTTTCAAAGCACCCTTAGCTCTCAGACCACCTGTAACAGATTCAGCTGGGGGCCTTGTAAATGTAGATCTCGGGGTCTCAGACAAGCCCTGGAGGGATCTTAAAATATGTATCATCTCACAAGGGATTGATTCTAAATATTCTAACATCACATAACCACTGCCCTACAGTTTTCACTTAATGAAAAACATTCTCGCCCGGGAGCGTGTGCCATAAAACCAGACTGTTTACATGCCTAACATAAGAGATAAAAACATGCTTTCCTTTTTTCTCTACGTTCAAGGCAGCACACCTCTGTAGCCAGATGTAGGTTGGTAGAGTACCACGCAAAACAAGCAATTCTTAGCAAACACCCACTGGATGCCCTGCAATTCCGATACCCCCTATCAAGAGGTACAGCCAGATCCCACCGACTGAGTACTCAACTACTCAAGATGTCAGTCCTCAGCCTCCAATTAGATGTGGCTTTCTGCCAGACAGAAACCAGGGTTCCACGACCCCTCTTCAGACTCCTTTCATTCGTGTAGTTGGCTCACAGAACGCGAGGAAACACTAGTAGGCCCTTACTTGCTATGAAGCACCTCACTGAGGAGTGTAGATGAGCACCCTGACGGAAGAGAGGAAAGGTGTGGGAGATCCCCTGCCACCTCTGTGTGCAGCATCCTTCAGGCACACCTGGGCGGCAATCTAGAAGCTTCTCAGACCCTGTCTCTTTGAAGGGTTACAGGGGCTTCATAACGCTGGCATGAAGAATTATATCAACTCAGCTTTCAACCTATTTCCCGTCCCAGGGAAAAAGAAACAGGACTGAAAACTACTGACCTTTTCACCACATGATTGGTTTCCATGGCAACAATCCAGCATCACTAGGCTGTCTAGGACCAACCAAGAGTTATCTGCCAGAACAAAAGATAATCTTATTACCCAAGAAATTCCAAGAAAACTTGAAGCTCTATGTCAGGAATGGGGGTCAAAGAGGACGAAGGATTCTCTAAGTGATGCTACCTGCAAGGCCTTAGGGGATTTCTCAGCTACCCAGGGCAGAAGTCATGCCACACCCTAGACACCTGCTGACACTTCATCTCCCGCATCTTCTCCTCCTTCCTCACATGGCCTGTCTCACGGCCACGTGTCTGATGTCCCATGGGACCAATGGAACTTAGTTAGCAGCAAGACAAAGCTTGGACATAAAGGTAAAGACTGTGCTGTGCCACAAATGTGGGAGTCTTGGGTGAGCCAACTAAGGGACATCTTACATCTTCTCTGGTGTTGAGTGCAATCAAACTTCATGTTGGAAGTTTCTAGAAGAGGGCGCCATTTTACACACCCCACACACACACACACACATATTTCCAAGGATGCGAAGGGACTGCAAGCCAAGTCACTGGCTGTGTGTAGAGCCCTTGGTGGCTGCCTAGGCACTACACACTCTAGGCTCACATTAAGAGGGTAAGGGTTGCATTCCCATCCATGATCATGAATACTGAGTGTTGTGGCAGCCAGGTTCTCCGGCCTTTGTGGAATAGCATGGATTTGCCATTAAGTAAAGTAAATACACAATATGATCCCCAGACATTACCTCTATGTAGTCTTGGGGATGTCCAAATGGCTAAAAATTGATTCCTAACTGTATTCAAAGTGATCGCTTAGCTGGGCATGGAGTCACATTCATTTCAATCTCAACTGAGAGTGAAGGATCAGGAGTTTGAAGCCAGTCTGGTATATACAGTGAGATCCTGTCTCATAAACTGAAACACTTCCACAAACTAGTGTTTGCTTGTCATTTGTAGCCACAGAGCCTTTGTGCCCAAAGGTTTCTTTAAGGACTTGCCATCTAAGAAGGGTAGGGGTCCCAGTGCCCATTAAGAGATGCACAGTAAGCAGGTATTGCCATCTAAGGGGGCCTGGTGTCCCGGGTACCCATCAGGAGGTGCACAGTAACTATTAACCTGCTCTCCACTGTGAAAGCATCTGTCTTGTACAGCTATGGGCAGGAACCCATCCTTTCCTGCCCTCAGAATAGGCTGTAGTTGTATCAAGATTGGAAGGACACATGTCATGTTCTGAGGTGGCATAAAACAAGAACTCGGTCTTTTTTTTCAAAAGCACACAAGCAAATCTGGGACTGACAAGGTGGCTCAGTGGGCAAAGGGGCTTGCCTCCAAGATTGATGCCCTGAGTTTGATCCCCAGGACCACACATGGTGGAAGGAGAGAACCAACTCCCATAGTTGTCCTTTGACCTATACACACACACATACAGAGAGAGAGAGAGAGAGAGAGAGAGAGAGAGAGAGATGGGAGGGAATAAATAAAAGCAAAATTATGCTCTTTACTGTGTAATTGAACACAGTAAAGACTTCCTGGATATTGTTTTTATATAAATATATCTTCAGCCGGCAGCAGTGGTGGGCACGCCTTTAATCCCAGCACGCAGGAGGCAGAGGCAGGCGGATCTCTGTGAGTTCAAGGCCAGCCTGGACTACCAAGTGAGTTCCAGGAAAGGCTCAAAGCTACACAGAGAAACCCTGTCTCAAAAAAAAAAAAAAAGAAAAAGAAAAGAAAAGAAAAGAAAAAACAAGAAAAAATATATCTTCACTGAAGTTTTTCTATTTCTAATAAAAATAGGGATATGACCTATTTCTCAAAGATTGGGCAGGCTCAGATAAACTAAGACAGGGAAAAATCCAAAGCTTAAGTATCCGACAATGGAAGTTTTTTTTTTCAATTGTGAAAAAAGAATATAAGCTAGTGGGATATGATGAAGAAACAGAATATAGCACCTACAGTAGCTAAGGCCTGTAATCTTAGCATTGGAGAGGCTGAGGCAGGAGGACCGCCGCAAGTTTAAGGACAGCCGGGGCTACAGAATGAGAGTCTGTCTCAAAAGAAAAAGAAAGACAGACCCTCACTAGTGAGCAAGGAAGCGCGGTTTAAAACGTGAGTTCAATGCTGCATTATTTCCTCGGCCAGCTGGAAGCGGCTGAAAAGTTGGATATCAAGGTCGGCAGAGTGGGAAACCCTGGCTACTTTCCCTATTGGTACAGGAGCAGCTTGGGACTGTCTTCGCGGCTGTCCCTCTGGATGGACAGTCAGGCCTCTGTACCTGTGGGTCCCTCATCCTTAAATTCAACCACCCTCAGGCCCAAACCATCTAGAACGGTACTGCATCTTCATCACACATGAGCTGAGGACATTTTTCTTGTGGTTTCCTAAACAATACACATAGCAACCATCTCCACATTGACATTGTATTCAGAATTATAAATAATCTAGAGATGAGAGGGTGCATGCAGATTCTGGTTCCTACATGAATGACAAACCACTTTATGTAGGAGACTTGGGCTGTGTGGATGGATGCTGGTAATCCCGGGTATGGGAGGACCTAGGGCCAATCCCCTTTGGATACAGGGAATAACCGTGTTCCCATGTACCCACAAACACACCCATTCTGCACCTCAAAATCCGCCCTAAGGGCTGAGGAGATGGCTCAGTCAGTAAAGTGCTTGTTGTGCGAGCCTGATGTCCCGAGTTCAGATCCCCAGCACCCATGTAAAGATCCAGCTGCCACAGCATGCTCCTATCATCTCAGCACTGGGAAAGCAGAGACAAGAGGATCCCTGGGCTTGCTGGTCTGTCTGTCTGTCTGTCTGTCTGTCTGTCTGTCTGTCCTAGTGGGAAGGCTCTGGGTTCAGTAGGAGACCTCAACTCAAAAATGAAGGTGAGGAGGTGATTGAGGATACCTGGTGCAACTCTGACCTTCACAAGCATAGATGAACACACACACACACACACACACACACGATGCAAATGCACAGAAATGCATGAGAAGCAGTGGTTCTCCGCTCTTGCCATGCTGCGGGGCTTTAAAAACTACTAGCCCATGGTTCACCCTAGGCTAAGCTAGAATCTCCAGCTACAAAGGGCAGGCACAGTGGGTTTTAAGGCTCTCTGGGTTATTCTCATATGCAGCCAGGGTTTCCAGCCATGCCTGTGCAAGGATGCTCCAGGAGGCTTTGTCTGGAACAAGGGAAGCCCTTAAAAGAATCTAAATGTCCAGGGGGGGCTGGAAAGATGGCTCAGAGGTTAAGAGCACTGACTGCTCTTCCGGAGGTCCTGAGTTCAATTCCCAGCAACCACATGGTGGCTCACAACCATCTATAACGAGATCTAATTCCCTCTTCTGGTGTACAGGCAAACTTGCAGAAAAAAAACACTGTTTATATAATAAACAAAATAATTTTAAAAAAAAAGAATATAAATGTCCTTCATGGCACAAATTAAACAAGCAGCGCTTTGTTTAGGAAGGACAGCCCACATGGCAACATAAACCCGGAAACTTCCTTTCTAAGGCTCTGTGTGGCTTGGCTGCTGCCTGCCCTCCCTCCTCTCACAATACCTTTCCCTGCATTCTCTACTCTAGCCAATCGGATTCTTCCGTGGGAGCACCACAAGCATCCTCCTGCTTTGTGGCCTTGGCGCTTTCTGTCCCCAATGCCTGGAGCGATCTTCCTCTTTTTACCCACACACCTTTGCTTCCATTTCTCCATCAAGTGCTTGTCCTGAGACCAACCCCCAGTGGATACTGAATACAACATGATCCTATTAAGTACACACACATGTACACACGCTCACACACAGGCTACACACACATACACACTCCACACACACATGCTATACACACACACACACACACACACACACACACACACACACACACACACACACCCCTGCATATTCATGGATTTAAATGCAGAAGAAAATGCCCACAGGATATATACAACCCAACACTGAGAACTAAAAATCATTAGTGAAGAGAACGAGGCACTGGGCTGCTCAGAGAATGTAATTCCATCTGTATCATTCAGGGTTTTTGCACAGACCACACATAAAATTAAATACATTTTTCAGGTGAAAAAAATTTTTTTCCAAAGGAAGCCAGTGCTTACAGTCAAAAGCATAAAAGCCTGCTAGCCCACGTCAGCATCCTCTAGTCAGGGTTAGTTTATCAAAGAAGACCAGCGAGCCCTGAAAGTCCATCCCAGAAGTTCAGCCCATTGTCTTTGTCTCTCTCACTCTCTCTCCTCCTCTCTGTACCACTCAGCTCCTGAAGAGCCAGCCATCAGCTGGGAGCGTGGAGGACGGTCCTCATCTGCACACACCCCAAGAAGTTTCTGAGGAATGGATCCTTGAATTTTAGACTGTGAGATCTTTTCCTCCAGGACTCTCCAGAGGCAGGCCCCTGGCAAATGAACACCAAGTCCGGAACGTAGGGAATCAGAGTGGCACAGACGTGCCTATCCGCGTCACTGACTGATGAAAAACAAGAAAATGGTGTCTTGATGTCTCAGTTCTCGGCAAACCCTTTGCATCCATTCCTCTTCTGTGGGGATGAACTCCAGAAACCTCACGACATGTCACTGGGAGATCTGGATTTGGGGGGAGCAGGTGGTTTCCAAGGAGAGCAGTGAATGCTGGTGTTTACAAAATTGAGTACAATCTTTGTAGCATGTTAAAGTTGTCTAGTAAGTTGAACCCATAGATTTATTTTTCCCATGTTGGAAGTTCTCTCCACCTCCCCCAGCAACCCCAGAGTTCACGAAAGACTTTCTAGACTTTTGTCCCATTTTAAATTTTTCCCAATAGTCCACCCCTTCTGCTTGTATATGTATTGGCCAGTCAGAACCTGAGAATGAACCCAGACCCTAGGCATAGGTGCACCCTCCCCACGCCAAATGTGGGAATAAACTGGCTATTTTATGGAATGTGGCTTTCTTTTATACCTATTTTTAGCAAATCTTGAGCAAGAACTTTGATTTTCCTGGACGCTATCTGGAAGAGTCATAACCTTGCATTTTCTTTTCCTGTCCAACCTCAACTATGAATGCCCTGGCTTCATGATACCATTACCCCACCTGCCGGAGCATGCTAGCAGAGAGATCTTGCAGTGTGCAAAGCATGTGCCGTGGGTGGTACACAAGGTGATTTCTAAGTAATTTATAAACACAATGGTAAATAACACTGAATTTTGAAGACTGCTTTGTGCTTTATCTTTTCTCCTTCCTGGTTGCTGCAAGGAGAATGTCTCTCTCGGGTACCCATGGGTCCTTCACACCTGCCTGCCAATACAGACATTGTCCAGCACAGCACTCAGTCTAGATAGAATTCAGTGATATTATTAGCTTCCACTTTGTGGTTCTCTAAGGACTGATGCTCTGTATTATTTGAGTAAGTGGACTCAGTGGTAGATATCAAGTGATTAACCTAATAGGTAATATTTATGGCAAAAAAAAAATCTCCAGAATTAATGTCAAAAACACAGTGACAATGAATTTGAATAAAGAAAAGAGACCCTGTTCTAATTGAATGAACAAGTGATTGAGAGTCCAAACACCTGTTTCAATGCCTTTTGGGGGGTGGGATTTTCTTTTTGGGGGGGCTCTCAGGCAACCTAGGCTGGCTTTGAATTGCTATATAGCCAAGGGTGACTTTAAAAATGATCCTTCTGCCTCTGCCTCCTGAATGTTGAGATCACAGGCTTCTTCAGTCATGCCCAGCCACTCTGTGTTTACTTATTTGACACTGTGCAAGTTGATTTTAGGCGAGTTTCTTCTTCTGAAGAATGGAGACGAGAATGGCTACCTCCTTCCCTTATACTGCTATGAACATTAATTGCTATGATAGACGTGCCCCTGAGGGGAAACTCTATGCACTAAACAAATATGAAGCATGGTGATCGGGATCTAAGGTGTTTGTGGAGACACGGGACCCTAGCAACAAAAAGAAAACTTGGTAGGCATGAGAATCTATCTGTCATTTCACCCAGGTGTGTCACGAGCCAGCCCTTGTCCCAGAAGGAGACTGACTCTGGGACAGGATTCTCAGTGTACAGGGATGCCAGCGCCATTCCAGCATATTAGATCCTGTGTCTCACATCTTGTTGTTTGTGTACGTTTGGGTCCCTGGTCTTTTGCCCAATGGAAAGTGTTGCTGAGAGCGCAAAATAAAAATGGCTTTAAGTAATCCCATTTACCATGCCATATGAGTCTGTTTTTCTTGCTGTGTTCACCCTTCTAGAAACTTCCATAATTGAAATGTGCTCATCCACCACAGCCTTCTTCCATAGAGAAAATCATAGAAAGGACGGAGGTGGGGCTAAAGAAGCCCCCATCGTTAAACTAGCTTATGCCTAACCTATGAGGCATTTAAAATGTTACTTCAGCTAAAGTCAAAATAAGATGAAACTCTTGTCAGTGGGATCTACAAGGTTAAGAGGGGCTCTGAGTTGTGTTGGCCCCTAGGGCTCTAAGCACTGGAATCAATATGGGACAGTTCTCTTCCTTAGAATATTTTTATAAAGTCTGGATGTCCCTCTTCCCTGGAATGTATCTCCATTGTCAACTTGATGAAGGGGGTGGGGGAAGACCGTGAGGGATTATCTCTATTAGGTAACTGAGATGGAAAGGCACACCTACTGTGAGCAGCGGCATTCCTCAGGCAGGGTCCTGGAGTGAATGAAAAGGTGGAAGTCAGGGAGAAAGAAGCTGAGCACATTCCCCAGCAGGGCTGCATAAGGGGATGACTTGACCACGGTGGGGGGGGGGCGTGGTTACCAGGTGTTTGGAAGGGTCTGCACTTGACTGTGTGGTGTGCTTTGATCTAGCAAGGGGGAGGTCTTTTGCCCCACCTCTTGGCATTGTTATAAAAACCCCTTTTGAAGAGACAGAAGGAGCCTTGGGTATTGACCCGGGTCCTCCCGAAGCTATCCTGTGTTCTGTCTGTCTCCTCTCCACTATTTTTTTTAATCTAAAATGTTTCTTATTCCTCTCAACTCCTCATAGGAACCCTATAAAAAGGTGGGAGCTGGCCTCCCACAGATGGTGCCCTGAAGAGGGACTTAGTTCAGGGACTCCCACACCCCACTTCCTGAGGAAGGAATGTAACCAGCTCTCTCTTCTGGTGCTGGGATCTCCTTAGCATGAGGGGCTGTACCCTCTGTGAGCCAAGAACAAACTCTTCCTCTCTTCAGTTGCCACTGTCAGGGAATTTCATCACAGCAACTGGAAAAGGAACTGGGATATCAGCCAAGGGGATCGGTCCACCAGCCAATGATACGAACAGGCTGAAGCAAAAAGTGGGGTTCACTGTTTGTGTAACTGAAAAACTCCAGAGAGGGAGAATGTGGAGAATGGCTAGATAGTGGTGTTCTGTGTTTTTGGAAACATTCCCTGACTTTTCCTCAGCCCCAACTCGTTCTGTTTGTTCTAGGTTCATAGTGATGAGGTGGCTGCCGACAGCTTTGGACTTTTCCCTACTGTCTTAGCAACACCCATGGAGCTGAAGTGTTTCCTTCCATAATTACTGGGTGGGAGGAGAATTAATTGTATAAGATAATAGACAATTGGTCAGAAACAGGGGGGCAAAAAAAGCCCATAGAGTATCCAACCATCATCAAGCAGGTGTGCCCAATACAAATTGATGCTGTAGCCAGGAGTGTGAAAGTCTCTCCCCTCCCTCCCTCCGGACCACCAGAGCTGAGTGGGAGGTTAGGGCCACACCATCTCCACAGATGGAGGGTGTGGGAAAGGTGACTCCCCAGAGAAAACCAGAGAGCTTTTACCAGAAGGAAAGACAGATGCTGGGCAGAAAAACTCAAAGCACTGTCCACATCGGGCCTTCTGCTCTAGCTACACCTTCCAAGAGCAGGAGCAGAGTAACGGCTCTCAGTGCCATTGCCCAACTGTGTGGAGACTCATCTCATCCGGCCGCATTCACTGGGCACCTGCTCAAGCACAGACACCGGACTCGGCTTTGAAATCCGAATCCCACTAAGGGAGACCCCGGGAAGTCTGCTCACTGCCTGATGGGGGCCAGAGGGAAAAGCAGGCATGGAAGGAAGCTGTGAGGGTCGCACACACACAAAGCACCCTGCAGCAGGGAGAGTCGGCTGTCTGTAAGGGGCTGACGTCCAGGGAGCACAGTTCCCACCCGCTGCCGCTCTGCGCGCAGCTCGGGCAGACGTCTTGAAGCGGCTCTGTCCCTGCCCACAAGTTATGGGCCGAGGCAGATGCAGACATAAAATTCGCTGGCCTCAGCTCCTGGATCAGCAAATTAGCTCTGGCAAACGGCAGGACAGCTGCAATCAGCAAAACAGCTCCCCTGCACGTACCCTGATATGTAACCCTAGACCCATGCTGCTAAATATAAGGGACAGTTTAGGGCGACCGACTACTTCCCTGGTCTAAAATAGCATCCATATTCATGGTTTACTACCAATCCTGAAAAAAAAAAAAATACATGTTCCTGTTATTATTAGCCGCTGGGAGTTATCTTAAAATTGGAGGCCTACATCCAGACATTTAATCCCCGTTCTACTGAACCCAGAACTAGAGATGCCATTTAAGTGCTACTTACTTGTCATCACAGAGAAGTCACACAGAAGGAATCCCCCTCTCAAACACTGATCGTCCCTTACCAAGGTGCTCTCCCCACGTATAGGTGGTTCCCAGTCCACACCCACACAGC